>DF358855.1:1928-44678 GCA_000787875.1 Solanum virginianum | reverse complement strand
AACTACACTAGTATTATGAGCCCATCTACAGCTCCTGGTTTGTTACACGCCATTATATAGGCTTTGGGTTTTTGTCCATGCATTAGAAAGTTCTTGAGCCTGGAAGTAAAGTTTATGCGTCCATAGTATAGGTTGTAATTAGAACTGTGGCTCGTAACATGCATCGTGGATGGAGTGCTAGGATCTTGAAATTTAAGCTAAGTGTTGACAGAAAGGACAAGGCCAATATAGAGACCATAGGTTGTTTTATGATTACAAACATGATTTGTAATGGGTCAGTGAGAGGTAAAATTATTTAAAATGGGGTCTATTTATGAGTGGATTGTATGACCCGTAAATATGGTAATTGGGCATGTCACCCCCCAACAAGGTGATTGAGGCATGTCGCCCCCTAAACATGGTGATTGAGGCATGTTACCCCTCAACAAGTTGTGGTCTACTTGCAACATAATAGTTAATTTTCATGAATTCAATGCATACATATAATCATTTAATTGTCATAAAGTTACTTAACTTATAAACGATGTATTAGATCATCAATAACTTGAGAATCCTTGTCAAGATATTTTATTGAACACTTGGTGGGTGCATAATGATTGTTCAAAATCATTCAATTCAAGAGTGAAATGATAAGAGAAAAGTCATTGTAAATCAACCCACCAACATATAGTAAAACCCTTATGTAAGGCACGTTTAAATCTATCATCAAATCTCACAATAGATCATAGTTTCATAGCTCAAAACATGTATATATATAGTCTCAATAGACAAAATTAATTTATGGTATAAGCTTGAAAATAGATAGACATGCATAATTAATCAACATTTCATAAAATCCTAAGATAATTTATAGTCATCATCCATAATAAGAGATATCCATAAAAGATACAACTTGAAAACATGCAATTTTCATAAAAGGGAAGATTGGGCTCTATGGGTGAAAGGACCCAATGGATGAAACCCACATACCTCAAACTTTGGTTTTCTTGAGATGAGCTTGAAGAGTATCCATGAGTTCTAAAGTTTAGATTGAAATCCTTGAAATTTGAATGAGATGTTTGGTTAAGTCTTGGAGAAGTTTTGAGAAGGTCTTGAGTGATATAGAGCAAAAAAATAGCTAAGTATGCGTACTTTTATGCATAAGTGGGCATGGGTCTACGAACCCAATATCCTTGGCCGAGATAAAAAACCAAGAAATAACTTACACTAGTCCATGTCCTTGGCATGATGCTGACCCATCGTGCAGGCCATTTTGTACTGCTCCGTGCCCCTAGCATGTTGCGACTAGGGTGCACATGCTCTCTGGAAATTATAAATTAGCAAAATTTATTTTTTTACAACAGGTCCTCAAAAATCCATGTTATACCCATTTCCTACTAGATTTTTCCCCTGATCGAGAATATGAAGTCGGATTTTCGTTATCACGCACGTATTTTGAGATATATAAAAATTACTATTATGTGCATTTCCGAAGCACATTTTTTGGCATGTCAATATCTCCCCCTTGGGAACATTCACCCGTAAATGTCAAAGAAATGTGTATAAGAGATATAATCATGAAGATTTCAGCCCGACATTAATGTAACAAATGCATTTAAACATTATTTTCAAAAAGTCTCAACATAAGTGTCAAAAATCAGCATAAACTTATTACAATCAATAAGAATGCATGCAAAATGACATAAGGGTTAAATCTTAAGACATGAAATCATATAAGGGACTTATATTAGTAGCTTCGGCTTGAGTAGAATGGATGAGATATGGTTATCGCGTTCTCATGTCCATCTCGACTTCATAAGTGACACTTTTCAACTTGGTGATTCCTCCAAAGGACCTTGATAGAAGCTACATCTTTATTTCTCAACCTCTTCACTGGTCTATCAAAAATCTCCACCAGGACCTTCTCATACATCAAATTAACTTCTACAACACCCACAACATCCAAGGGCATTGTAGCACTTGGGTCACCTACACACTTTCTACACATGGACTCATGGAAGACTGGATCAACAATATTCATCTCCATAGGCAACTTGAACTTATATAAAACCTTGCCCACTCTCCTCAAAACATTATAAGGACCCACGAACCTTGGGTTCAATTTCCCTTTCTTGCCAAATCAAACCACACCCTTCATAGGTGAGACTTTCAAGTAAACCCAATCACCAACCTTAAGCTCATGATCTCTTCTCCTCACATTGGAGTAGGACTTTTGTCAAATTCGGGCTGTTTTCCATCTCTCCCTTATCAATGTCACCTTCTCCAAGGCTTTCATTAACACATCTGGACCTAACAAAGCCATTTCCCCCACTTCAAACCACCCAACTGGGGATCTACACTGCCTACCATAAAGAGCTTCAAAAGGAGCCATACCAATGCTTGAGTGGTAGCTATTGTTGTAAGCAAATTCAATGAGTTGAAGATGTTCATCCCAACTACCCTTAACTCCAAAACGCAAGCTCTAAGCATATCCTCAAGAGTTTGGATAGTCCTCTCGACTTGACCATCCTTATGAGGATGAAAAGCCGTGCTAAGCTTAACCTTGGTACCAAGACCTCTTTGGAAGGACCTTCAAAAGTGAGAAGTGAATTGAGAACCACGATCCGAAATGATAGACAAGGGCACACCATGCAATCTAACCAACTCATGTATATATAACTTGCGTAATCTTCGGCACCATAAGTGGTTTTGATCGGTAAAAAGCGAGCCAACTTTGTCATTTTATCCATAACAACCCAAATAGAGTCAAAATGCTTCCTAGTGTTTGGCAACCCAACCTCAAAATCCATGTTGATCTCGAATCTATATCTTGGGCTAGGCAACCCAAAGAGCTTCAACTTATTGGCAATTGTGTCATTTGGATATGAACTTGGCAATGTCCCTCTTCGTACCACCCCACCAATACACCTATCTCAAGTCTCTATATATCTTTGTAGAACCGGGGTGAATGGAATAGGATTAGTTATGGGATTCCTTCAAGATCAATTCTCTCAAGTCATCCACATTTGGTACACACAGTCTACCTTGATACTAAGGGCATGATCTCCCCCTTGGGAGAAAACCTCCACTTTACCATCTCTCAACAAGGCCTTCAACTCTAGCAATGCAGGGTCAAGATCATGCTTTGCCTTTACCTCCCCAACCAAAGAAGACTTAGAACTATCAAAAACCATTACACTAGCATTATCAACTTCATCCAACCTAACCCTCAATCTAGCTAATCGGTGGACCTCTTTAGTCACCTCTTTGCCGCCATAATAAACATGGGCTAGACTACCTATAAATGCCCTACTTAGTGCATCGGACATACTATTACCTTTGCCGTGGAAATAATGAACACTCATATCATAATCATTAAGGAGCTCTAACCACCTTCTTTGTCTCTAATTAAGCTCTTTTTGGGTGAACACGTATTGGAGTCTCTTGTGGTTGGTAAGCATATCAATATAAACCCCATACAAGTAGTGATGCCAAATTTTTAAAGCAAATACCATAAACACCAAATCAAGGTCATGGGTGAGATAATTTTTCTCATGCACCTTAAGTTTCCTAGAGGCACAAGATATCACCTTACTATTTTGCATCAAAACACACCCCAAACCAATTCTTAAGTCATCACAATACACTACAAATCCTTCCAACCCTTCGAATAGAGACAGGAAAGGAGAGCAGATAAACTTATCTTTCAAAGTTTGGAAACTTTTCTCACGGTAATCGGTCCACATGAATTTTGGCTTCATTTATGTCAACTTAGTCAAAGGAGAAGCAATAGAAGAGAAGACATTCATAAACTTCCGATAATAACCTGCTCACATGAATTTTGGCTTCATTTATGGCAACTTAGTCAAAGGAGAAGCAATAGAAGAGAAGACATTCATAAACTTCCGATAATAACCTGCTAAACCCAAGAAATGTCTACTGTCTAATAGAGTCAAAGGTGTAGCCCAATTTCAAATCACCTCAGTCTTCTTAGCATCCACTTTAATACCATCACCCGACACCACATGCCCTAGAAAATCAATCTCTTTTAGCCAAAACTTACATTTTTAATATGTAGCATAAAACCTCTCCTCCCTCAAGGTTTGCAACACCACCCTTAAGTAATTCACATGCTCCACCTCACTTTGGGAATAAATCAAGATATCATCAATAAAAACCACCACAAAGAAGTCAAGGTAGGGTTTAAATATCCTATTCATGAGATCCATAAATATAGTAGGTGTATTAGTCAACCCAAAGGACATAACCACAAACTAAAAGTGCCCATACCTTGTCAGGAAAGCCGATTTGGGAATGTCACACTCCCTGACTTTCACTTGGTGATATTCGGACCGAAGACCAATCTTAGAAAGTTACTAGCCCTTTGAAGTTGATCAAGAATATCATCAATACTTGGTAGAGGGTATTTGTTCTTTATGGTGACTCTATTATGTTATCGATAATCAATGAACATCCTAAGAGTACCATCCTTTTTCTTCATAAATAACATCAGTGCACCCCAAGCTTACTTACTAGGCCTTATGAAACCCTTCTCTAATAAATCTTTCAATTTCTCCTTCAAGTACATCAGGGCCATACAGTAAAGGGAAGTAGAAATGGGTTATATATTGGGAAGGAGATCTATACCATAGTCTATTTCTTTTTCGGGAGGAACACTTGGAAGCTCATCGGCAAAGACATACAGAAGCTTATTAACCACCGGAACTGATTCAATAGGAAGGACTTTGGACTCAACATCCCTAAGCCTCACAAGATGATAGAGATAACCCTTACAAAATCAACTTTTGTGCTTTAAGACAACAAATGAACCTACCCATGACTACCACATCATGACTTTCCCACTCAAGGATAGGCTCATTAGGGAATTGGAATTTAACCCTATGGGTTTACAGTCAATAGAAGCATAATATGTATGAAACCAATCCATCCCAAGAATGACATCAAAATCCACCATATATAACTCAATAAAATCACGAGGCAAAAGTTTATGCAATATGAACACGGGACAATTTTTATAGACTCGTTTAGCAATAATGGACTCACTAATGGGGGGAGACACTTCATAAGGTTCACACAACAATTCGACACTGACATGAAACATTTTGGCAACAAAAAGAGTAATAAAAGAAAGAGCGGCACCCAGGTCTATCAATGCTTGCGTATAAAAATAAAAGACCTTTAACATAATGGTGATGACATCGGGCACCTCACCCACTCCTACTCTCCCTTGAAGAGTATAAAATCTATTTTGCCTTGGAGCACCCCCTTGTTGGCCTCCTCTTCTCTTTTGACCCGTATATGCACCTCACCCTTGTGGACAACCATCTCTACCTTTGTTTTGAGCATAAGGACAATCAATCACCTTATGACCCACTTAACCACAACCATAGCTAGCATTACAGTTTCTCATACATTGGCCATTATGGTTCCTACCACATCTTTGGCCTATAGGGTTAGGCACCCCACCGCCACCACCTTGGAATATTTGATTATCATTAGAAAATCTCCTATTACAATAATTGGAAGGCCCTTGGATTGGAACTTGAGGCCTTGAGGAAATTGGCCACCCTTGGAACATTGGAATCCACCTTCAAAATGAGCCCTACTGGACTCACAACTTCTTATTTTTCTAAACTTTTCCACCTCTAGTTGTTCGGCATATGTCATAATCACCTAACATGGTGGTATGACACTCCGTATTAGCAAAGTTGGACACTCCTGACACAAATTTGTTCATCATTGATCTCGGCTCGGCAACTAATTGTGGAGCATACTTGTAGAGTTTGTTGAAATTGAGGGCATACTCCCTTACACTCATGTAACCTTACTTAAGGTTCATAAACTCTATCATTTTAGGCTTCCTTAGCACAATGGGAAAGAATCAATTAAGGAATGCGGCTTTGAACTCCTCCAAAAGAATAGCATCATCATCTCTCCTCTCTAATTTCTATTGGGTGAACAAAATTTGGGCCGCACCTTTTATTTGGTAGGTTGCTAATTTCGCTTTCTCCTTTGATCTAACACCTATGATAGACAACACTTTGTACAACTCATCAATGAATTCTTGAGGGTCCTCATCCACTTTAGACCTGTGAAACTCTAGTGGGATCATCCTCATGAAATCCCTTACCTTAGAAGCCAGAGTAGGAGCATTAGGGGTTTGAGCCCCTTGGTTGTTTTCATTAGTCATAGCTTGAGCTAGCATGGCAATAACATTGTGGAACTCTTCATGAGTTTGTTGTTCTTTGGGTGTAGGAGCTCTTCTTTTTCTTGGGGTAGACATGATCTAGCATAACAACACTTATATGAGAAAAATCAATGTAAAACCACCCACCAACATTTGGTAATAACCTTATGCAAGATACATAAAATCCCCCTCATCAAATCACATAATAGATCATAGATTCATAACTCAAAACATGCTTAAATAGTCACAATTTTATGAAAAACCTGACATAGCTTATAATCAAATTCATACTAAGAATACCCATAAGTAAATCAACTTGAAAACATGTAATTTGTATAAAAGGGAAGGTTAGGCACCATGGATGAAAGGACCAAATGGTTTAAACCCACATACCTCAACTTTGGAGATTTTCTTAATGAAGACTTGATTGAAGACATGAAGCTTGAATGAAATCATTAGATTAAGAATGAGTTTGGAATGCTAGAATTTGAGTGAAATATTTGTCTAAGTGTTTGAGAGGGAATTGGGGAATGTCTTGAATGATATAAGGTTGAAAAATAAAAGTATAGGTGTTTTTATGCATGGAAAGGATTAGGATCAAGGCCTCAAAGACTTGGACTGAAACAGTGAACTAGCAACAAAAATACACGTCTCCACACCCTGGCCGCATCATGCCAGGGGCGCGGATCGACAATGGATGAGAAATTTTCAAGAAAATGCAATTTTTATATGGTTGCTCTAAAATCGGTGTTAGATGCAGTCTCACTAAATTTTGCCCCCTGATCACGAATATAATGTTGAATTTTTGATATCACGTACAAATTTTGAGATATATAAAAATTACGACTATGAGAATTTTCGAGGCACATTTTCGGACACATTTGGAGGCGTTTCAATAAACCCTATAGAAATATTCGTCCTTGAAAGTCAAAGAAACATATATGGGAGATATAATCAAGATGAGTTCAGCCCAACACATAAATGCAACAATACACTTAAACATCATTTCAAAATCACAACACAAGTGTCAAAATCACAACACAAGTGTCAAAATCAGCATGAGGTTTTCAACATAAACATAAATGCATACAACTACATAATGGTTGAAACATAATACTTGAAATCATATAGGAGACTTGAATTAGTACCTTAGGCTTGAGTAGAATGGAAGAGATAGGGATATCACTTTTACATGTCCACCTCGGATTCCCATGTAGCACTCTCAGCTGGTTAGTTTCTCCAAAGGACCCTAACGGAAGCAATATATTTGTTCTTCAACCTCTTTACTTGTCTATCAAAAATTTCTACTGAAACCACTTCATAAGTCAACTTGTCTTCAATAAAACCCACAACATCAAGAGGCACAATGGTACTTGGGTCACCCACACACTTACTACATATAGACACATGAAAGACCGGATGAATTATACTCATATCATTAGCCAATTGCAACTCATAGGCCACCTTACCAATTCTCCTCAACACTTGATAAGGACCAACAAATCTTGGACTCAATTTACCATTCTTACCAAAATGAACCACACCCTTCATGGGTGTGACCTTAAAATAGACCCAATCACCAACCTTAAATTGAAGATCCCTTCTCCTCACATTGGCATAGGACTTTTGATGACTTTTGGCTATTTTCAATCTTCCTCTTATCAACCTTACCTTATCTATGGCCTCTATAACTAGATTCGGACCCAACAAAGGCAACTTCCCTACCTCTAACCATCCAATTGGGAACCTACAATATCTACCATAGAGAGCCTCAAATAGAGCCATACCAATGCTAGAATGATAGCTATTGTTGTAAACAAACTCAATGAGTGGAATGTGATCATCCTAACTACCCTTAAACTCTAATACACAAGCTCTAAGCATATACTTAAGAGTTTTGATAGTACTTTCAGCTTGTCCATTCGTTTGAGGGTGAAAGGCCGTACTAAGCTTTACCTTGATACCAAGACCTCTTTCGAAGGACCTCCAAATGTTAGAAGTGAATTAAGCACAATGATCCGATATGATGGACAGGGGCACTCTATACAATCTAACCAATTCATGAATGTATAACTTAGGATAAACTTCATCACCATAAGTAGTCTTAACTGGTAGGAAATGAGCTGACTTTGTCATTCTATCAACCTTGGTCCTAATAGAACCAAAATGCTTTCTAGTGTTAGGCAACCCAACTGAAAAATCCATGTTAATTTCCTCCCACTTCCAAGTAGGAATCTCTCTATCTTTGGCTAGGCCACTCGGCCTTTGATGCTCGGCTTTCACTTGATGGCAATTATGGCAAATGGATACAAACATAATAATATCTCTCTTCGTACCACCCCACGAAAACACTTCTCTCAAATCTCTATATTATTTTTGTAGAATCGAGGTGCTTAGAATAGGAAGTATTATGAGCCTAATTTAAAATCTTCTCCTACAAGACATCAACAGAAGGTAGACAAAATCTACCTTTGTACCTAAGGGCACCATCTCCCACTTGGGAGAAAACCTCCACCCTACCATCTCTTACCAAGGCCTTCAATTCTAAAATGGCAGGGTTAAGATCTTGCCTTTCCTTCACTTCCTCAATCAATGGAGATTTGGAACCATCAACCACCACAACCCCACCATTATCAATCTCCGCCAACATAACTCCCAATCTAGTCAACCAATGAACCTCTCTAGCCACCTCCTTGACATTATCATCAACATGAGCTAGGCTACCTGTAGACACCCTACTCAAAGCATCGATCACAACATTTGCCTTACCAAGATGATAATGCACACTCATATCATAATCCTTAAGAAGCTCTAACTACGTTCGTTGTCTCAAGTTAAGGTCTTTTGGGGGAAGACATATTGGAGACTTTTATGATCTGTAAACACATCAATATGCACCCCATACAAATAACGACATAAAATTTTTCAAAGCAAATACCATGGCTACCATTCAAGATCATAGGTTGGATAATTCATTTCATGTACCTTAAGTTATCCAGAAGCATAGGCTATCACCTTACCATTTTGCATCAATACATAACCCAAACCATTCTTGAGGCATCACAATACACAATAAACCCTTCTAACCCTTCCAGTAGTGACAAGATGGGAGTGGAGAAAAGCTTATCATTCAAGGTTTGGAAACTCTTTTCGCACTCATTGGTCCACACAAATTTAGCCTTCTTTTGAGTAAACTTAGTCATAAGAGAAGCAACAAAAGAGAACCTATTCATAAATCTCCTGTATTAACCTGCTAAGCCCAAGAAGCTTCTAATATCCGATAGAGTCAAAGGTCGAGGCCAATTTCTAATCACTTCGGTCTTTTTAGGATCCACCTTAATAGCATCCCTCAAGACCACATGACCTAGGAAGGAAACCTCTTTCAACTAAAACTTATATTTCTCATATTTAGCATACAACTTCTCTTCCCTCAATTTTTGTAGCACCATCCTTGAGTGACTCACATGCTCCTCCCCACTATGGGAATAAATCAAGATATCATCAATAAATACCACCACAAAAAAATCAAGGTAGAGCTTGAAAACCCTACTTATAAGATCCATAAAGATAGCCGGTGCATTGGTCAACCCAAATAACAGAAGCACGAATTCATAGTGTCTATAACTAGTCCGAAAGGCCGTCATGGGAATGTCACACTCCCTCACCTTTAATTGGTGATGCCCGGACTGAAGATTAATCTTAGAGAAGTGACTAGCCCCTTGATATAGGTCAAAAAGATCATCAATCCTTGGTAGAGGATACTTATTCTTGATAGTGACTCTATTAAGTTGCTGGTAATCAATATACATCCTAAGAGAACTATTCTTCTTCTTTACAAGCAACACTGGTGCACCCCAAGGTGATAGGCTGGGACTAATAAAACCCTTTTCCAATAAGTCCTACAGTTTCTCCTTCAACTCCATTAACTATGTCGGGGCCATACGGTATAGGGGAATAGAAATAGGTTGAGTATCGGGAAAGAGGTCTATACCAAACTCTATTTCCAATTCGAGAGGAACATCCAGATGATCATTAGGGAAGACACCAAGAAACACATTAATCACCATAACCGACTCTATAGGAAGGACCTTGGACTCAACATCCCTAAAACTCACAAGATGATAGAGACACCACTTAGAAATCAACTTATAGGCTTTAATACAAGAAATAAATCTACCATGGATCACCACATCATAACTCTCCCACTTAAGAATGGGTTCATTTGTGTTTTAGAATTTGACCATATGGGTTATACAACAATAGAAGCATAGTATGCATGCAACCAATCCATCCCATGAATAATATTAGAATCCACCATATCAAACTAAACAAAGTCACAAGGCAATATTTTATACAAAATAAAAATTCCTATAGACCCTTTTAACAATAATAGATGCACCAATAGGAATAGACACTTCATATGGCTCACACAACAATTCAGCCACAACATGAAACTTTTTGGCAATAAAAGGAGTAACAAAAGAAAGAGTGGCACTTGGGTTAATCAATGGATACACATCAACCAAAGACTTTTAACATACCAGTGATGAAATCGGATGCCTCATCTACCCCTTGCCTTCCTCGAAAAATATAGAATCGATTGTGCCTTAGGGCACCATCTTGTTGATTTGCCCTTCCCTAAGGAACCGCATTTTGCACCTAGGCCTTATGGATGACCATCTCCACCCTTGTTTTTATTATGAGAACAATTACTCTTCTTGTGACCCACTTCTCCACAACTATACCATGCATTAATGTCCCTCAAGCAAGGGCTGTTATGACCTATACCATGCATTAATGTCCCTCAAGCAAGGGCCGTTATGACCTATACCATGCATTAATGTCCCTCATCTTGGAAATATAGCATTAGGCACCATACCAACACAACCTTGGACCTTTGGGTTGTCATTAGCAAACCTTCTATTAGGAGCATTTGTAGACCCTTGGCCTTCACAAAACTAGCCACCATTGAGACCTTGGAACCTTCCTTCAAAACTAGCCCTCTAGGCCTCATTACCCCTTCTCTGTATCGAATTTCCCCCTCAGTTTTTTTAGCATAAGTCATGAGTGGGGATAAGTCAATGTTACTTATCAACATAGAGGCACGACACTCCTTATTAACTAAATCGTATACCCCCATCATAAATATGTTTTTTCTAGACCTTAGGTCAATAACCAATTGTGGAGTATATTTAGAGTGTTGGTTAAAACTGAGGGCATACTCCCTCACACTAATATACCCTTGCTTCAAATTCATAAACTCTATTATTTGGCCTCCCTTAGCTCAAAAGGGAAGAACCAGTTGAGAAATGCCACCTTAAACTTCTCTCAAAGGATCACATTATTGTTCCCCTTCTCCTCCTTCCATTGAGTAAACAATATTTGGGCCACCCATTTTAGTTTGTAGGCTGCCAATTCCGCTTTCTCCTTTAATCTAACACCTATGATATACAATACTGAGTACACCTTATCCATGAATTCTTGAGGGTTTTCATCCACTTTAGATCCATGAAACTCTGGTGGGTTCATCCTCATGAAATTCCTTACCCTAGAAGCCAGAGAAGGAGCATGAGGGGTTTGAGCCCCGTGGTTGATTTGATTATTCATAGCTTGAGCTAGAAAGGCAATAACATACCGTAACTCTTCATGAGCCAGTTGTTCTTTGGGTGTACAAGCTCTTCTTTCTCTTGGGATGGGCATGATCTAACATAACAAAGAACATTCATTAGGGGTAAAGCCTTACCTTTACTTTTTTAGCATGACATGGATCAAGAAGAACAGAAACATTTCCTAAAATGCCTCATAGCCTCTTACTCATAGTTATAGTGCACTTCACAACAATGAATAAGACTCTAATCGATGTGTGTGTTTGATGTCGAGGACCATTAACAACCTAGTGCTTTGATATCATGTTTATCACGACCCAAGCCTAGGACCTAGACATGACATGGTGAATAGGGACCCAAAGGGACCCCAAATAAGCCTCTTAGCATATCATTTACACATCTTTTGTCGTGCAAGTAATTAAACAAAAATAAGGATAAAAGTACTAAGGGAAGTCTTTCATAGCATAAATCACCAAAGGATTTAAAGCTCAAAGCATAATACATAACTTATCCAACAACACGTCTAGCATAGATTTCACGGGGGCCAAGACAACTCTACGGGCTCAACCTCATAGTCATAAGCATCTATACAAAGAGAAGAGTCTTTACATAACATAGGATCAATAGCAATTATCCTCGGAGTTGAGGACTTACCAAGCTTGCTTAAAAGATAGTATTAGCCACGTGGGGGAGGATGATCAAGTGGAGCACCAGTTCCTACATGGTAACATCATGTAGAAATAGAGTATGTGTTGGTTCATTTGAATGTACTACGTATATAGGATGCAATGCAATAAAAGATTGGCAACATAAGTAAAATACGTACATATAGGTAATGGATGAGAATAGTAATAATATGGCATGTAAGAATGATGCTTGATGTAAAATATGCTTATATAGAACATATTATATGTGTTGGAAGTGACCAAAGTAATAAAGACCATGTTCTACCACCCCCTTGGCAAGGCGATTGAGGTACAAACCCCCCCCCCCAACATTGTTGCATGATCTTACCACCCCCCAAGCAAGGTGATTGAGGTACAAACCCCCCAACATGGTTGCACGGGCCTACTACCCCCCGAGCGAGGCAATTGAGGTACAAACCCTAACAAGGTTGTTTATCCCTACCACCCCCCGAACAAGGCATAGTCAACTTGCAACACTATAGATACTATTTATGTAATCAACACATATATACATTTCTTTCATCATTATAAAGTCAATTAACTCATATGCCATGCATTAGACCTTTAACAACAAAAAAATCCATAATCAGATATTTTATGAAACACTTGGTGGATGTATAATTTTAGGAAAAATCATCCAATTCAAGAGTGAAATTATATGAGAAAAATCAATGTTAAACCACCCATCACCACTTGGTATTAACCTTCTGCAAGATAATTCAAAATACCTCATCAAATCACATAATGAATCATAGATTCATAGATCAAAACATGCTTAAACAGTCACAATTTTATGAAAAACCTGACATAGTTTATAGTCAAATTCACAGTAAGAATATCATTATGTAAATCAACTTAAATCATTCAATTTCTATAAAAGTGAAGGTTGGGCAGCATGGGTGAAAGGATCCAATGGTTGAAACCCATATACCTCAACTTTGGAGATTTCATTAATGAAGACTTGATTGAGAACTTGAAGGTTGAATGCAATCCTTAGATCCAAAATGAGTTTGGAATGCTGGAATTTGAGTGTAATATTTGTCTAATTGTTTAAGAAGGTATTGGGGAATTTGTATGATATGAAGTTGAAAAATGACTAAGTGTAGGTATTTTTATGCATGGGAAGGTTTAGGCCCAAGGCCTCAAAGCCTTGGACCAAAACAGTGAACTGGCAACAAAAATACACATCTTAGACATATTTCCCACTCAATTTTGCTCCCTAATCATGAATATGAAGTCGTATTTTTGATATCACATATGGATTTTGAGATATATGAAATTATGAATATAGGCATTTTTAAGGCATATTTTTGGGCACTTTTTGGGGCATTTCACTTATTTTATATCAAGTGTGGATTGTATAATCTAAGGAAGAAATCAAATTATCCAAAGGGTGATATGACTGATGCTTCCATCTAGAGCCACTAGATGTTTCTTGATTCACCATCAACATCTTTATGTTCTGGTTGATCTTGATCTTTGTTTGTTGATTTTTCTTTATTCCTAAAGTAGTTCTTCAATTTCAGAATCATCCTTGTCATGCAAATTCTCAATATCTCGATGTTTATCAAAACTCACCTACACATAATGTAGACATTCCTCTTATTGTATATTTTATAAGCCTTCCTTATAGATAAGTAGGCCATAAACACACCTTCATCACTCTTTGCATCAAATTTTCCAAGATCATCCTTCCCATTGTTTAGGACATAACATTTGCACCAAAATGCCCTGAGATAGTTCACCTCATAGGATGTTTTGTTGACAATTGACTTCATCAAGCACGTTTTGATCACAAAACATGTAGTATTGACTACCTCAGCCCAAAAATTTTTAGGAAGTCCCAAGTCAATCAACATTTAAGAGTTTGATTTTTCCTTTCCATAATTTTATTTTTTTGTGGGGTCCTTGGAGTTGAAACATTATGATGAATACCTCTTCTGAGCAAAAACTATCAACTTTGGAATTTTCAAACTTTGTTCCATAGTTTGACATTATCCCAACTATTTTATGGTTTAGCTTGATTTGATTCTTCTTAGCAAAGTGTATTAGCATGTTTGATACTTCATTCTTTGAGTGCAGAACAATAATCCATGTAAACCTTGAGAAATCATCCATATTAACAAAAATATATTTTTTGTTTCATCTGCTTTGAATCTTCATGGGTCCACAAAGATCAACATGAATGTCTTCAAGTGGCCTAGATGTACTTACCTTCATAGACTTGAAGGAAGACTTTGTTTGCTTCTCTTTTACACATATATCACTGTCTTTGCTTTCTCTAAATTTTGTCTTAGGAAGTCCATGAACTAGGTCCCAAGATGTGAGTTTGTTCAGCAAGGATATACTTGCATGCTCTATTCTTCTGTGCCACAAGTCTACACTTTTTTCTTGAGATCTAAGATATGTTAGGCTATTGCCTTGTGGTGAGGTGGGATCTACTACAAACATGTTCTTACACCTCTTAGTAGCAACGACTACTTTCCTTTAAGAGAAGTTGGTGATTAGGCATTTGTTAAGCAGGAACTATGCTTCATTTTCTTTGTCACAAATTTCAGAGACATTCAAAATGTTGTATATTAGCCCATTACATAGTATGCATCTTCAATAGAATGTTCTAAACATTTTCCAACTCATCCTATCCTTAGAATGTAATCCTCTTTGCCATTTCCAAAGAAAACATTACCTCCCTATAGTGCGTTACGAAAGAGAAAGTTTTCAGTCCTTCTAATCATATGCTTGGAGCATCCATTATCCATGGACCAGCACTGATTTCTTCCTCTTAACTATTCCCACATGAAAGATCACTTATTAGTCTTGGGAACCCATTTTAGTTTGAGTTCCCAAAATTAAAGAATGGTGTTATCAGTGACTTTTTTGTCCAAGATGGCAAATTATTTTTGACATTATCAGTATTTTAACCTAATCCCTTATTAGGTCTCTTCTTCATAGAGTATTCTCATAAATTTTCAACAATTCCTTTTAACACTACATAGTCCATTTTAAGATTACCATTTCTTCCATAATAAAGGTAAAACAGATTGTCTGACATAATCACATATTTACCGTGAGGATTAAATGGAGGATAAATCGTATTCACATAGCCAAGACCACTTATATTATTACTTCTTTGACTAGTCATGTCTTATAGGATTTTTGAATAAGTTATCTATTTAGTGACTTGTTTAACTCATCTTTAAAACTAACCAAGTCCCCTTCTAGTTTGATATTTTTCTCCAATGGCAGAGCTAAATTTCTTTTAGAGTTTTTTAGTTTTTCTGTAAGTTTAATCTGACTGGCTACTCCCATGTGTTTCATATCTAACTAAGCATCTTCATTTAGTAGTTTCAAATGTTTAGATTTTCAGCTGCCGACTTAAGGTTCTTTTCTTCTAGATCAACCATCTGAAGAAATAAAGTAGTTTTCTCATCTTGAAAAATATCAATGCTATTATTTAGGGAATCATTTTCAGTAGTTAGATCACATAGTGAATCAATCAACACACATGCAAACTTTATTAACTTCTTGATAGAATAAAGGTCAAAATTATCCTTAAGATCAAATAGGGTTACCTCATCCTTAGCTTTGTCATTATATATTACCACAAAGGAAAATATAGTGTCAAAAACTTTATCTTCATCCTTCATTATGAGCATTGAAACATCATCCAGGTGTTCTGATCCTTTATATTCACTTGAGGTGTTTCCTTATACCGCAAGGTCCTTCTCCATCACCAGGTCTGTTGCTACCTTTCTTCTTGATTTATCAGTGTTCTGGTCCCTTTGTTTATTATTTCCTGATTTGACATGCTCATTGTGTTCAAACTTATTCATAGGGTAATCTCTCATGAAGTTCTCTAGCTTTCCACATTTATGGCACAAATCAACACCATCTGAAGCTCGATTGGATCTTTATTTCTTTCCAAAGGTACCATGCTTCCTCACAATCTTGTAAACATGCGAGTGAGATTGGACATATCTTTATCTTCGTCTTCATCATCATCATTATTAGTTTGATTTGACTTCAAAGCTAAGGATTTATCTTTTTTATAGTGCTTCTTGTAACTATCGTGTTGTTTATTTAACTCATTAGTTTGTAGATTTCCAATGCACACATCCATGGTTAAGCCTTTTAGATCTTCAGATTTAGTGATGACATCCACTTTACTCTCCCATGATTTTGGAAGAACTCTCAGCACTTTTATAATATAATTTCTTTTAATGATTGGCTCTCCCAGACAATGCGACTCATTTGTTATTAAAGAGAATCAGGTAAACATTTTAAGAATGGCCTCGCCTTCATTCATAGTGATGTTTTCATTCTGTATTGTCGACATGTCAACCTTGGTTTCTTTTACTGGTTTAGTCCCCTCATGTGCATTCTTCATGCAGTCCTAGATTTCTTTTCTTGAGTGATTGTAACACCCCATAATCAAAAAGTTTAGAAAATAAAAAAGTTGAAGCCAAATTGCACTACACTAGCATTATGAGCCCATCTATAGCTCGTGGTTGTTCCACTGTATGTAGATAGGCTTAGGGGTTCTGTCTATGCCTTAGAAAATTCTTGAGCATGAAGTTATGTTTATGAGGCCATAGTACAAGTAGTAATTAGAACTATGGCTTGTAACATACATCATGGATGGAGTGCTAGGATCTTTAAATTTTAGCGAAGTGCTGAGAGAAAGGACAAGGCTAACATATAGACCATAGTTTGTTTTATGATCATAAACATGATTTACAATGGGTCAGCGAGAGGTAAAATTCTTTAAATATGGGGTCTATTTATAAGGGGATTGTATGACCTATAAATGGAACTATGAGCCATAGAAGGGGTTTCCTAAAGAAAGATTCAGAGACTATTTTTGGAAAACAATTTCAGTGGGGTGAAATCGTGATTTTATGAGCCTTAGTTCATTGTATTACTCGTAGATACCTCTTGTGAATGGGCCTGGAAGAAAATTAATTGAGGATATTTTGGTCTTTTTTGACCCATTTGACCCCTAAACTATGTTTTTTGACTGTAATAACCACCCTAACTACCTTAGTCCGATTTAAACTAATCGTACTCTCATTCTAACTTATTTACTCTAAAAGTTTTGAAAAAATTCCACGTCTTTCTCTCTAAAATGATTCCTACCATTAAGGCTTAGGGTTCCAAGTTTTTCCAATGATCTTAAGGTCAATTCATCTAAATCTCTATGGTTTCTCACTTGAGGTATGTAGCACTTCATTGATGTCGCCTAAACTACACCTTCTTTTGAAGGTATAAGTGGTCGTTGTCATAATACATGACCTAAAAAAGGTAAGGGTCATACCCACGGGGAATATCATCTACATTGGGAGTAATTATGGGCAATTCGGATAAGTTAACCTACTTATCTCTCGAAAGAGGGTGGGGTTGGGAGGGTGGGGGTTTACAAATGTAGTAAGTAAACCTAAACTAGAAGAAAGTTATCAAGAGAAAGTGTTGTGAATTTAGTGTGAGAAGTAACTAGGGTAATGTGTTCCCCATGAATTCCTAACTCAGTAAAACTAGATAATCATAATCTTCTCTAGTGTATAGCATAGAGAACTGGTAAGTTATGTTTACCAAATCCTTTGATCTAAGTGAGAGACAAATTTCACTACTTGATTTTATCCATCCCTGCAGTGTTGCATTACTAACCCTTTTACCTTTAGTTCTAGTACAACCACTCCTTGATCTAGTTAGGTTAATTAGAAGAGAGGGATCACGTGGAATTTTATTAATTATTCCTTATCCCATTCGTTGCCCCTTGATCCAGCAAGTAAGAGTTAGGAGAGTTCTAACATTGGCAACCATTAAAATGCATTATAAACGAAGGGATTAACTAATACACACATGCACACTTTCCAAGAATTACAGATTATCCAATTTTACTTTGTTGTTTCTTCATGGTTCCCACAACCTTAGTTGTGGATTTAGCTATGCATGATCATTGTAGTTGAGAGAATTATATTATAGATTGTAAAACAAGAAATCCAAAATTCTCCACAATAAATCACAATGTAATATTCTCAATGTAAAAATCACAAAATATGAGTTCTTAAGTCTCTCTACTCGTTCCTAGATATTTATTTCCTTCTACATTAAGAAAAAACCAAAAAAACATATTTATAATAAGTAAAAATGGATTTGGCAACTTAGACGCACTAGGTTATGGGCTGTAAGTGAAATCATGACCTGTACCTGGGGTTCATACTCTACACTTTTTACAAACAGTCTACAACCTACAAGACCTTCCTATGGACAATGTTCTAACTTACAGCCTATAAAGGGTTTCATCTATTGACTCTTCTAAATCTCTTCAAAACATTGATCTTTCAGGGATAACATTCTCTTTGACCCATCGTCAAACTAACGACTCGTAAGTGAATTTGTCCGATAACTGTTCATCATTCAATATGTTTTCTGATCTTCAACCTACAAACACACATATAGGCCGAGAAGCAATCTTTGTCTCATCTGATAACTTGTACTTTTCAATATCTGAAAATTGGCCTTTACCTAGATCTGACCCTCGACTCTTCTTATGGCTTGTAGAGTAAACCATGGCTCATAGAATGCTCTATAAATCACTAAAATCTTGAAATCTATAGAATTTTTCCCAAAATCATCAGGAATCATATAATCTTGCAAAATCAACAAAACACCACACCAAACCTACTAATATTGCTTTGAGAACACACAAAACTCTAAGTTCTAAGCATCAAAAGTGATGTATTTTAGCAGCACATCAACACTCTCAACTTAAAATTATTGCTTGTCATTATGCGATGGACTCAATCTACATAAGCCCTTAATCTAATGGCATACATCATCTCTAAATCAATCACAGATACCTAATTTAATACATAAGCGCATATCAGACAACCATCAAACAAACCAATACAGATCAATATGTGGCAATGCAACTATGACAAGCAAGGTAACCACATATAAGCCACAATCACTGAAATAGCCTAGAACTAACAGTATAACTCAAATGCCCTCACAAAAAGAAGTCTTATATCTAACTCATGCTATTACATTCAAATTTAATGCTTGGGACTAGAAAAATCTCTCACACTTACAATAGATAACTAACACTGCTCACTACACCATATGCTTGCCCCTATACTCATGTCATGACCTAAGCCTAGAGCCTAGGAGTGACATAGCAAATGGGAACCCAAGAGTCTCCAAACAAGCATCATAGCATCCATTTGCACATCATTGTTTTGGAAGCATACATGAAATAGTAAACACATAGTTCTAAGGAATTGGAAAGTAGGACTCATACTACAAGGATGTCATAGGGATAGGGATTAACATGGATTCACATAACACATAACACATAAGAACTAAGGGCCAGGTAAGTATAACTTACTCTATGGAGGCAATACCGAGCTTAGGATCTTCCATATTCCACATCAAACATATATACATATCATAATTCTAATAATCAATCCATAATAGCCATATCAAATAAATAACCATGACCATAAGCTCCAAATACAACACATAGCATATAGATCCTACAAGAATCTACAAGATGTCTAACAATGCTTCTAATCATATGATAGGACGGAGGCCAAGACATGTCCTAGGCTCACCCTCAAAGTAAATAATATAAGCAAAACATCGTAGGTAGAGGAATAGTGGTTTGTCATTGAATGATAGGACTCACCACAATAATTATCTCCAAATACAATCTAGCTGTCGTAAGGTGGATGAAGGTAGTCTACGATCCCTAAATGGTTAGATCATGTAGGCAAAAGCATGTGTTAGTATGTACTTCTCAAACCTGCATTTTGATGTTAGTTAGCAAGGGCACATAAATAGAAGGAATCATATATCAAGGAAGTAGTATATCAATATGCCATGAGATACATCATGCATGAATTTGAAAATAATTCTTATATATTGAGGATGGGACCATAACCAACATTAGACCAAGTGAGCTATAACTTGGAACTCCATTGTTTACCCCACAATAGATAAAGAGGTGACCTACTTTCCAAAGGTAGATCTATAACATTCTTTACCTCTTGGGGCATAAACATAGACCTATGTGATCCATAACATTCTTTCCCTCTTGGGGCATAAACATATACCTATATTATGCACATAGTTCAAGGAAAGAAGTATGGACCCTTGGGGATTGTCCATGCCGACTCCAATCCATTAGTGCTAGGACATCATCCCACTAGAATACATCTATATATATACATACTTGTAAAAGAGGCATAAGAATTTCAAATTATTTACATGCACACTTAGGCTTAATGGCCAAATCACGTTATTCATAATCATGCATAATAGGCTAAGAGGCCAAAACATTCTTCATGTAATAATTTCATGCATAGACAAAGCTCCTTTTGAGCACCTTCTTGAGAAATGAGTATGGACCCTTGGGAATAGCCCACCCCGAAAGAAACCTCAATCGGTGCTCTATACAAATAGAAGTGTAGACGCCTATAATTGCTAAATATCCATAATTATAGACATTTATGTGATCACATTCTTGTCATAACCACAATTTTATGAAAATCATATACATAAACATAATTGCTCTTAAACTACTTCATAAACTTTATAAAAATCATAGCCATGAATGTATATGTCATGATTATGATGAGAATAACATAGGTAATAGAGATTCAAACTTAAATCAATAATACATTATGAAATTCACGTAGAAGCATACGTCAAATTCACATTTAAATCATAATAGAGCTTACCCATCTACAAATAAAGTTTTAAAGGGGACATGCACTTTCATAACTTCATAACTTCAATGCATTTCAGCATATTAGGGCGTAATTCACTATAAAACCAATAAATAAATATAGCTCATATATAAATTGAATTTAATAATCAATCATATTGAAAACCCATAAAGTAAGCTAAAATTCATGAAAATAACTTGAAAGGAGTTTGGCTCTTCCTGGTTGAAAAGAACAGAGAATCAAAACCCACATACCTTGCTTAGGGAGATGAATTTGAGAAGAATTTAGCTTGAAGTTGAAACCCCAATTGAATCCTAGCTTCAATCTTGTAGAGGAGACTTGGAGAGAATTTTCAGAGTTTGAATCTAGAAACTAAGGGTTAGTCTAGAATGAGGGGTTAAAATTAGTGTAGGAGAAGTTTAGGAATGTAAAGGGGGTTTAAAGGTCTTAAAAAGCTTTAGGGATGGGTTAAAAATTCAAAAACATCTCAATAAAATGTCCCTTTAAATTTTATCCAGACCTTGACACTATTGGCTTTATGGCTCGTGAAACTCTTCACGGTCCGTAAAGACTCCCTGTCCAGGTCAAACAGGTTATACAAAAAAGGGCCCAACTTCTCGATCCTAACTCGTAATGAGGTGAAACCAGGTGTGTTGGAAAGCTAATTCAAATAGCTTCAATATAACAGGTTGTGGGCTACCTATTTAAATTTAAGCTAAGAGATATGACCCTTTCAAGTTGACCCTTCTATCTGTTCTTGTGAAAAACTTAGCCAATGAAATTCCTTTGAATTTGGCTAGATATAGGAGACCCATGATGATCTTAAAACATATAAATAAGCTTGAATTAAAGGGTTGAAAGTGAACTTAGCTTGAGCTTGAAGATTTCATACTTAGAAAAATTCGACGCCAACACCCATACAGATGGCTTCACGGGCTACCAAGCCAAATGACCCATGTAATCCTACGTCCCATTTTATTTAGAAAATTCATGACGACATGGTCCTAAGATAGTGATTCCATACTTAGAAAAATTTCACTCTATAAGCCTTACGGGTGGAAATACGAGTGATGAAACCCTACACATCCCGTGAACTTGGCTGTGTGACCATACTTGGTCCCATAATTATGGGATTTCAAGCCAAGACTTCCACATGGCCCACCAGACGGTTCGTGTAGTGTGATACAAACTGTGAGGGGTCTAAGTGTGTTGTGCCTTGGTCTAAAACTACACCCTTAAGGGACAACACCACTCCATAGTCCAATAGTTACTTCACGAGACCCTATGAGGGCCTTGGGACCTCACACGGACCTTGAGGTCTCCCATGGAGTGTCACCTTAGACTAAAACTTCCTGAAATTAAAATTTTCAAGCTCCAATGAGATTGTACAACATTTGAGTCCTTATAACTCATGTCCATGGCCTTCAACTACTTGTCCTAGGATCACTATAGGATTTTTTGCCTTGTAAAGTAGGCTTAACAATATGATGTTTTTGGAACATAGTGACTAATGGACCTCCTTGACACTGCATAATTCTACACTTTTGCCTACCAACACAATTTTTTTTACTCATTATCTCCTTCTCCTATTTCAAACCTTTTGAGGCGTCCTATTCAAAATTTTAAGCTTATTGCCTTTTATTTTTTGCATTATTTTTCTTTTTAGCTCGCTATTTAGGCATGTAGTCATTTTTCTTGCAACCATCACATATTTTAACCTTTTTATGCATCACTATCTTCTATCCCTATTTAGTGTAATTTCCCTTACACCAGCCATGCTCAACTTATACTTACAAATTGAGTTAGGGTGCACAATGTCCAACCTATGAACCAGGGCCACTTTTGGTAGCAACCCTCAACTTAGGCTTTTTGCCTAAGTCAAGGTACACAATATTCGAGGAAGGACCAAGCCTAAATTTAGGTTACTCTAAGTGTTTACAAAGAAAAGGGTACATGTAAAGATCAAAGATTAGTATCAAGGGGTACATAAGCATTTGGTTGGTTATTTTAGGCTAAGTGGACTAATATGAACAACGGCTTAAGATCCTTTTCTAACCAACTAACCTGTAGTGTAGTAAGATTAACTGGGTAAGTTATGAATTGAAACATTATATAAGAATTCTGCAAAGAAGTTCACACACACCTTGACTAATTACGTTATCAACACAAACTCTCAAATCATGCTTTTCATCATAATTAAACCTCAACTTATTAGAACAAGCACTATCAATCACTGATTTCACAAGGCTATTATCAAAACTATCTAACATAAAAATTTGGTGTGTATGCTTTTTCAACAAAACTAATATATGACACATTATTTAGTACAATATACTACTAATATTACTTAAACATCCTAAATATGTCGCTTTAACAAAAAATAAATGTCCTTATGGAAAGAACACATGCAAGAACACCCCTCGCACTCAAATATTGGTATAGTTATAGGTAATGGTTACTCAACCTTCACCGAGGCCTATAACTACTCACACCCTATTAAAAAATTTTGCATTATCCTCAATGCAAAAATGTAACTAGGAAAACTATAAGGGTCCAACAGAACATACCTAGGCACCTAAACACCAGTCTCAAGGTGTGTTTGACCACCCTTAACTTGTTTGGTGGTTTCCTCAGTGTCAACAGTATGTCCGGAGGGTCCAACACCCCTAATTCTCTCAAGCTTATGTGCTTATTTGGCTCTCTCACCTGTAATGGATCCTAGTCTAGCAACCTTGAACTAATATATCTCTGTGAACTCTACCTCTCACCTCATATCATCTGGATCATCATTCTCTTAATGAAGTTTCTTCCCAAGGGTGCGATGTGGTGTCTCCTTAAGAGTAAACAAGTCAACAACTACTTCACTAGTTTTGGGCGTAGGAAACATAAATGGTGCTGACACTGCTGCTCTCATATTTGTGTGGAGATGCTAGATCGCCACCTGAATGGCTATCAAATTAGTAGGCTAAGCTGAACTAAGGCTTTGCTCTACTTGCCTCTCAAAAGAATTAATGTAATCGTGTACCGATGCAAGTCTCTCCTTAAGTGTGGCCACTAAGTGTGACTGTATGCATGCCTCAGCCACTTAAATATCCTAGCAAACCCAAGGCCTTAACTGATATAGCAACTGAGTTAAATAGGACTTAGTGCAAGATTATCGTTGTGCCAGAGTCTAAAATGGTGCCACAAACATGTATACTATGCCAATGTTTGATGGTTGTGTGCGTACGACCTCAATTATAAGTTTAGTGGGCCTCATCTCTTGCTTAGACTTTGTATATAGGTGCCTCTCAATCACTAGCATAGCAATAGTAGAAGATGAAGGAGGCTCAAACTATGGTGTTGTAGTGAACACTTCCAGTAGATGAACTAGTAGTTGCAATGCACGTCGGAGGGCCATAAGATTCTCAAGCCTTTATCAGGTTAGCATCTAGTGTCCTCTATACCTCAATCTTGGTGTCCATGGTATATAGAATATCTACCCCCAACTCTATAGATAATCAAACAAAGGAATGGTACAGAGGTGAGCCTCTTTAAGGCTCTCTCATGTATCTCCCCAACTATAAATTGAGCCGAACTAATATCACAGCTAGCAATGCTGCTGGCAATCAACACTGTACAATCTAGTGTCAAAGTATTACCTGCATGAGTCAGCTATATCTACAAGCGAACAACAGCCCACCAAAATTTGTTGACGAACCCGAGTGATGCCTTTATGATCACCACTGATGTGGAAATCCAGTAGGGGCCTGGCACTGTTCCACAATATGGTTGGTGATCCATCTTATTATTACGGCCTTTCAGGCTGCATATCTCATTACACACTAGTCCTTGGTTGACCCGGGTCGATAGTCATACTCAATTGTAGTCTTAGAGGCTTGATACTTGGGACCAAATAAAAATTGATAGATCGTGGCCTCAGATATATCAACTAGAACTCCTCTCACCATCATCTGAGTTAGGGGGGCTTTGCAAGGAATCTCTTCCTTTTTGGGGTCGACTCTATAATTGTAGCTGCGTAGGATACGTAGAACTCTCGAACAAGCTCCAGGGAGCACTTCCCCGATGGGGCTTCCAACTACTCTAAATGATACCAAGCTATGGTGTCCCAGAGTGTAGGAGCACTATCAAGCCCAGATGTCATGATCTGTGGCTTGTTGAATATAGTTTGGACATATCAACCCCTCTGATTGTGTTGGGTGTCCTCACGATACATACCCTGCATGAGTCAGAAGCACCGTGCATCTCATCAATGCATCTACTGAAGCCAAAGGTACTGGAGGTGCTGGGGTGGACTTAGACCTGGACTCTTCTCCAAAATTTGAGTTATCTCTGTCATGTATATCTGCTCGACAACCCTCCTTGGAGTCTGTCTTCTGGATGGAGATGCTCTAGTTGGCGTCTCCCTCGTCAAATTGGAGGTCGGATCACTATAGCCTGAGTCTAGGGTAGAACTGTCTATCTAGCAACTTCCCATGTATGTTGTCGCTCAATTCCCGCAGTTGTCTAGACACCAAGCTTGTTTTGCCATATATCCTGTAGTGATTTTACAAGTCAGTTTATGGGTCATGGTATGAACCACAACCCATAGAACCTATTGTACAAGCAAATTTCCTCACTTTTCTATACTGGTTTGCTGACTTAATCATGTCCCTGCATATTATCCATAGAAGAAACTATTACCATATAATCCACCAGTGCTTGTGTCCAAAATTACAACTAAAAAAAGGAAACATAAACCACCTACTAGTCAGAAAAGAAAAACTAAAACAAACACATAAAAATTATAGTAAATATCTTGGGCTACCTCCCACACAGCACCTGATATAGTATAGCGGTATGACCTAGATAACTTGGTTACTCAGACTTCACAAAGTGCACAAACATTCATGTTCAGATCATCGGGTCTCTTCATAGACTGGCAGATATTAAGGATGAATTTTTTAGCATTCAAGAAAAACTTGAGTTGGCTTGATTCCATGTCCACTTGTGCCTGCCTAGTGGCTCGGAAGGGCCTTTCCAAGATGATTGAGACTTCAAAGTTGACCTTGCAATCTAGAATCATGAAATCTATAGGGAATATGAATTTTTTTACTTTGGAAAGGACATCATATAATATCTCCATAAGCTTCTTCAATGTCCTATCAACCATTAACAACCACATGCTTATTTGAGTAGGGGCTCTCAATCCTAACTTCTTGAATATTTCAAGAGGCATTAAATAAAAGTTGGCGCCTAAATCATACAATGCCTTGGCGAATTCTATATCATCAATGGTTAAGCGTATGGTGAATGCTCCAGGATCTTCTTTCATCTGCACCAAGGACCTTGTTACAATTGCACTACAATGCTAAAGCTCCTGCGAGAGCTCTTGGCTCAAAGTCCTCATTTCTGTCTCTAGGTCCTTCATGAATTTTGCATACCTAGGCATTTTCTTCAATGCCTCAATGAGAGGCATGTTGATCGTAAGCTACTTCAATATAGAAATGAAATGCTGAAACTTACCTTATTGCTCCTTCTTTTTAAGTATCTGAGAGAGAGGAGGTAGAGGTCTAGTTGTGGGTTTTAATTTCTTTGGTGTCACTACCTCATCACTCAACTTATTCTTGGTATTAGCATCCAAGACTCAGCAACTTTGCTATATAATATCTCCCATTGAAACTCATCATCATCAACAAGCTTCAGAGGGTCAATCATCTATTTGCTACCACCTGACATCACTGCCATGCATTACCTATCATTCTTTAGATTTTGCACTATGTTGCTTAGCAATGTACCTTTCTGACACTAGTTTAACTGAGTACACATTTGATCAAACTGTTGCTCTAGCGGCTTGATAGCAATAGAATAAGACTGGATCATTTGATTAATACTTGAGTTGTCAGATTTCATCCCCTTCAAGGTCTCATCCTCACTATCAACCTTCTTCAATAATTTGTCAAACATCTCTTCAATCCTCGAACTACCAGGGCTAGAATCATGATTGTGTGGTGGCACATACAGACTATTCATGTACCCTTCTCTGTATCCCCAATCACTATTTCAATCCTGGCCTCTATTCTTGTCACAATAGACACCTTAGTTGTTAGCTCTGAAAACACCATCTTTGTTGAGGTTCCGACCTTAATTCCCTTGACCTTGGCACCACTAAGCCTGATTGGATCCTTGGTCTTTGGTTTAGAAACCCCTCATTTTATTAGTTACAAAGCAAATGTCATCCTCATACTCAAGCTTCTCATACATGGGTGCTCGTGGAGGCTGATAGCTAACTACATTAACATGATCCAGACTCTGCTTCATCAATAACCCTACATTAGTACTTATCTAAGCCAACTCTTGCATCATCTCTTCATTTATCTTTGCCTGCTTTGAATTAGTAATAATTAAGAAAAATCTTTTAGTCATCGACTTGTCTCTTGAGCCTTATGCATAGTTCATGTTTGCAACCTTTTTACAATAAGAAATGGACGGTCCATGAATGAGCCACCAGTGATTTTGTTGGCCACTATTTTGCAATTATCATCAAGTGGACGATAGATGATCTCCACCAAGGAATCATCAATAATCTTATGTTCCGCAACACGCCTCAAACATTTTGTAAATCTCTACCATGTAGTACTGATCAAATTACTAGGTAACTACTCAAAGTTGCTGATCTAATCCTTCAACATTAATTTCTTCAACCTAGGAAAGAACCTCTCCAATACCTTCTACATATCGGCCCAATTGGTGATTCAACTTTGTAGAAGTTTAGAGAACTATACTATCACTTTGTCTATTAAAGACAATGGTAAAACACGGAGCCCAACGATATCTATGGATAAATTTTGGCTTCACAGTATACTCCTACAGAATATGACAATATTGTATAGATAGTTATATGGATTCGCAGATGGTAAGCCTGCTAAGAACCCTCTATTTTGTAATATTTGTAACAACCCACTCAAACATAACAAATTTTTTGTTATTCGGTAAAGGTGGTAACACAATAGCTTTGGTGGCATCCATAACCATAGGGTCAAGCTAGTATTGATTCTATGTGTTAGCCAGTAGCTTGAATGTTAGACCCCGTATGTCCTTAATTGGATCAATTAAGAATCATATGTCCTTAATTGGGTTGATTAGAATGAGTTTGGGGACCAAAATTATAATTTTCAAAACATTGGGCCCTTGGAGAACTTGGTGGTGCCACTTGAAATTAGTTGGATTTAGAGTGGGCTAAGCGTTATAAACTTGGCAAAGTTAGCTCATATTCTTGTAAATATATATATAAGTATGTAAGAAAATTTTTCTTATCACTTTATTACTTTCTCTTAGAAACAAAATAAGAAGCCAAGAACAGAGAGGTCTCGGCTATCACCTGGGAACTTTGAAATTCAATTTCTTAAATGAAAGAAAACCATGAAAACTTAAATGTTGGAATTGAGTTTTGGGTATGGATGTTGGGGCCAAATAGGTGTATCCATGTTGTGTAGTATTTGTGTTGTGTGGGAATTATGGATGGAGGCCTAGTTAGTGTGTTATGATCATTGTAATGTGTAGGAATGGGTGGAAATCATTTTTATGCATACTTGTCGTATGTTGGCCAAATTTGGTCTATGTATGTAGCATAATGTTATGTTGTGTTGGAAGCATGCATTGGATGTTTATTTAGTAGAATATGATCGTTAGAAGGTGAAGGAATGCTTAGACATCAATTAAATGTATAGGGGAGTATGATGTCCAATTTTGTATGTTGTCCAGTTTTGAATGCTGTCCAGTTTTGAATGCTGTCCAGTTTTGTATGCTGTCCAGTTTTGTACGTGTGGGTTATTAATGATACTTAGTGTTATTATTGCTATTATGGCATTGGAAATGATTGTTGATGGTGTTGGGTTGTTGTTGATTGAATTGGAGCCGAGATGGACCCTCGGGGTGGCTCATTTTAAGGGGAGATACTGCCGAAATTCTAAATCTAGACTCCTGTCCTCCTATGTTTCCCACTCAGACAAGGAACAAGTCCTCTTGTTTATGGATGATCTTGTCCTGTTAAGTATATAGTTATGAAAAACTGCCTTGTTAACTTTCCTTATATTTAAGATATCATTCAACACAGAACTATATCCTTCATGAGTGTAGAATTTAAATAGGAAAATCATGTTTTTGAGGCCTAACTGAAACTTCTCTGTATCCTTTATATATGTATACTCGTGTGGTGAATAGTGATGCTCTCTATTTGGACAACCTTAATACAGAAATCAAGTTTTTTGAGAATCCAACTAGGACAATCCCTTTCTGATCAGTAATTTGAGTTAGCCATTTCTGCTTGAAGATAACAATGTAAGATTTAGAGTAAAACCTGGATATCATTGATCATATATATTGTTGATTCTCTAGCTTTTTCAACTATAGCACAAATAATATCTGTGCTGAAGCTTGTGGTGTTTGATTTTCTTCATGACGACGAATACTTGTGATTAATTTGTAAAATGCTAGCAAATTTTAAAAAAAATTATGAAGTGCCAAGAAAATCAAAGTACATAAGAGAACTTTATAATGTTGAACAAGTCTTCCGCTTCATCTTTTGTTTTTTTCTAGGTGTGATGAAAGTATTCATGTTATATAGATTGGTCATTGGTGGGCAGATGATTTAGATGAACGTGGTTGAGCCATATGCATATCTTTATGCATATTTTATACAATTTCCATTGCTATTTGTGAGATACCGACGATATACACACACATACACATACAACATAATTAAATAAATAAAAATACTTAAAATGTTCTCTGTCTAATAGTTTAAGCTTTTAGATAATATGGTCACACACTTTAACATGGTGTTAGAGTAACTAGAGGTCTTGGATTCAAGTCCCTGTGCCACTAACTTTGTCAAGGAATTTGGAATAAATCTTATTTTGATTTCGAATATGATTATTTTACTTATCTTTTGGATTTATGATAATAATTTTTATGCATATGATTTCTCACTACTCTGCTCGTGCCTGTTATGATATCGTTCACCGGTTCCTGGGCCAGTTGTTTGTCGTGCGTATTATGATATATATATATTCTGGTGTTATGCTGTGTTTGGCGGGTCGGGTTGCCCATGGGTCGGGCTCCGCTTAGGTTGGGGTTATAAGGTGTTAGGCTTTTTATATGTCTTGCATTATGCCTTTTTGTGATTTGTGATGGAGAATTTCGGAGATTTGAACTTTTTGGTGTTATGCTGTGGTATGGCGCAAGTTTTGGAGGTCGCCATCATTCCTGTGCGTTATGCATGAGTTTGGTATTTTAAAAATAAATATTTTGATATTTTTGGATATGCGTTTGACTTTCATACTTTTGTTTTGGATTACTCACTCTGATTTACATTCTGTACATTCCACTTTACATATTCAGTACGTATTCTGTACTGACCCCTTTTGCTTCGGGGGCTGCGTTTCATGCCCACAGGTACCGACATACAGGTTGTGATCCACCAGCTTAGGATTTCCACCTAAGTGCTCCCTTTGCTTCGGAGCGAACATTTGGTATATACACTTGTTTATTATTTTTATGTATACGTTCATTCGAGGGTACAATAGTGCCCTGTCCCATCTTATTATTCCATTTGTTTGGTTAGAGGTCTGTGGACACCTATGTATGTGGGTTGCACCAGTTTATATGTCTAGATATGTATGACATATATGTTGAGCGATTTTACCCGCCGCGATGACCTTGTCGGCCCGCATGTGTTTGTATGGTATTCTGTTGGGATTTTTTGAATGCAGGATATTTGGATTAGTATATAAAACAAAAGAAACTCTGTCGAAATTTCTGTAAAAATAATACATTTGTTATAATCTAGCTTTATGTTTGGGTTTGGGTGCCCTAATCGGGCATTAGTCATGGCCCATGGGCTGGGTCGTGACATTGAAGATCTTATAGTGGTGGGATTATCATCCACAAGTGTTGGTGGTGGGTTATAATTATTTGGATTCAATGCTACATTTACGTCATTATTGGTAGCATTGTTTATGTTGTTTTGTGCCATTCTTCTTAGTGTTCTCTGGATCTCTTGGTCAAATAGAGTTAAAGGATTACCTCGACTACAAGTGTTAGGTATACACTACAGTTGTATGCTAAAACAAAACAAAAATAATAAGAAACATAAAACAAGGAAAATAAGGATTAATTCACAAATTACTCAAATTAAACTAGTCTAAAAGTTGTATTCCCCGGCAACGGTGCCAAAATTTTGATGTTGCCCAAACTACACCTCCTTTTGAAGGGATAAGCGGTCGTTATCAAAATATATAGCCTAACTATGGGCAGGGTCAAATCCATAGGGAATATGATCTAGACCTAGAGTAATTGTTAGCAATTTTGATGAATTAACCTACTTATCTCCCGAAAGAGGTGTTTTGCAAATGTAGTAAGTAAACCTAAACTATAAGCAATTATCAAGAGTAAGTGTTATGAATTCAGTAAGAGAAGTAACTAGGGGATCGTGTTCCCCATGAATTTCTAACTTAGTATAGCCAGATAATCATAATCTTTGCTAGTGTGTAGCAAGCTGAACTAGTAAGTTATGTTTATCAAACCTTTTTCCAGGTGAGAGAAAAAATTTACTATGTGATTTGATCCATCCTCATAGTGTTGTATTACTAACCCTTACCTTTTATTCCAGTATAACCACCATTTTATTCGGTAAGGTTGATTAGACGAGAGGGATTACATCGAATCCTATTAATTATCACTTATTCCATTTATTACCCTGTTGAACTAGGAAGTGAGAATTAGGTGAGTTTTAGTATTCATCACTGTTAAAAAGCATTCTGAATAAAGGGATTAACTAATACATACATGCTTACTTTCCAAGAATTACGGATTATCCAATTTTACTTTGTTAGTTCTTCATGGTTCTCACAACCCTAGATGTGGATTTTCCTATGCAAGATCATTTTAGATGAGAGAATAATGTTATGGAATATCATAGTTAAACACTTACAATGATGAATTGAAGAACATGAAATTCAAAATTCTCCACAAGAAATCACAATGTAATGATGTTAATGTAAAAATCAGAAAATATGAGTTTTCAATTCTCTCTACTCGTTCCTAGACGTTTCTATCCTTCTACACGAAAAAATAGCCATAAAAAACCTATATATAATAAGTAAAATACAAATCCAAAATAAAATAGAAAAACTAAATTCGACAACTCAGACAGACTAGGTTATGGACCATAGGTGAAATCACAGCCCATACCTGGGCTTCGTTCTTTGCACTTTCTAAAAATAATTTGTAACCTACGAGACCTTCCTACGGGCCATCTTCTGACTTATGACCTGTAAAGGGTTTTGTCTACTTATTTTTCTAAAACTCTTCAAAACTTTGATCCTCCTGGCATGACCTTATCTATGACCTATCATCAAACATATTACTCGTAAGCGACTTCATCTAAGAGAACTTCAACATTTAGCATGTTTTTCGATCTTCAACCTATGAACTCACACACAGGTCATTAAACAATCTAAGGCTTATCTTTAAACTCATACTTTTCAACATTTGAAAATTGACATTTTATAGGATTTGACCCACAACTCTTCCTGTGGCTCATGGAATAAACCACAACTCGTAGAGTGCTCCCTAAATCAACAAAAACTTGAAATATGTAGACTTTTGCCCAAAATCATCTACTATCATGTAATTCTATAAAATCAATATAAAAAAAAATCAAACTACGCATTAAAAATATATGAAATTTCAAGTTTTAACCATCAAAAGTGATGTATTTTAATAGCATATTATTCATCCATGGACACATTCTCATCTATGGAGCCACATATGTATGTATTGCTAGAAACCGGATAATTAAGGAAACTCCCCCCAAATTAATTGTATGACTCGTAAGGCTGGTTTAACATTCGAGGACGAATATTCTAATGGGGAGGAGGATGTTAGAAACCATATGTCCTTCATTGGAACGATTAGGAGAAGTTTGGGACCAAAAGTGGAATTTTTAAAAGTTTCCTACTATTTTGAGGTCCCCAAGTAGTATGGAAGTGTTGTTGGAGTCATTAATCATCTATTTCTCTCTTTTGGAGACCCTAGCTCATTTGTGGAGTTGAAGTGGAAAGGTAAGATTTGATTTTGTTTTATGTGTTATAAAGGTTGTAATGATAGTGTAGTATGTTAAAATGAAGAAAAATCATGTGATATGAAAATTTAGAAGGGAGTTGTGGGTGTAGTGTCTAAGCCGCATAGTATATTAAAATGGAGGAAAATCATTAAATATGGAATGTTGGAAGTGAGTTGTGGGTGTAGTGTCTAAGCCGCATGTGTATGTGTGGTGTTGTGTAGTGTTGTATTGTGTTGGAACTATGAATTGATGCTTAGTTAGTATATTATGACCATTTAGGGTGAAAGAATGATTGGAAATCATCTATATGAGTATGTAGCGTGTTAACCGGATTTATGGATATGGCTAAGTGGTGATAAATAGAGTTATTGTTGTTATATTGTCGTTGGAATTGATTATTGATATTGTTGGGCTGTTGTTGTTGTTGTTGTTGTTGTTGATTGAGCCGAGTTGAATTCTTGGGGTGGCCTATTTTAAGGGGACATTCTGCCCAAAATTTTTGTAGAATTAGGGGCAAAATTAGAATTTAATGCCCAAAAAGGTCTTTAGCTAATTGTTTGGCATTGTTATGAATTGTTTGTAGACTTTGGGCAATCTGAAGGATAAGTTGGATTTGGCCTGCATTGGGATTGTATTGGAAGGCGTTTGAGGTATGTAAAGCAACCTTTCTTTTCGACATGTCTTAGTTAAAAATAAGCCATGATACGAGCCTCGAGAGAACTCTATTCACGCAATTCGAGCATGTGTATGATCCATATTTATTCCTTGGCATTCTTATGTTAATCTATCATAATATTGACCCCTATGTCCTTGAAATTTATAAGTTGCAAGAATATGTGGAATTTGATCATTTTTGAAAGAATTTATTCTTTAACGATCTTTAAATCTATAAATGTACGTAACTTTTGATGGGTACTCACTACTCCGCTCGTGCCTATTATGATATCGTTCACCAGTTTTTGGGCCGATTGATTAACGTGCGCATTATGATATACTCTGGTGTTATGCTGTGTTTGATGGACCGAGCTTTGCCCAAGGGTTGATTTTCATTTTTCTTGGTGTTATGCTGTGATTGGGCTTTCTGCTATATCTGTGATGTGATATGTGATGGATATTCGGAGATTTATAACTTTCTGGTGTGATGCTGTGGTATGGCGACATTGACGGGAGGGAGACCATCGTTCCTGTGCGCTAGGCATGATTTGTATTTTGAAAGTAAATATTTTAATATTTTTGATATTCATTTACTTTCTATACTTTTGTTTCAATTATTACTCAGGTTTATATTCTGTACATTTTACTTTATATAGTCAATACGTATTTCATATTGACCCTCTTTTTTCGGGGGCTACGTTTCATTTCTGCAGGTACTTACGTACAGTTTGGTGACCCATCAGCTTAGGACATCCTTCTGCTATTTAAAGTGCTCCCCTACTTTGGATCCCACTTTTGGTATATATGTATATTTTTGGTCGTTACATTATATGTATTTGTTCATGGGTACGTCGGGGCCCTTTCCCGTCCTATGATTCTGTCAGTTTGTTTAGAGGTCTGTGGATAAATGGGTGTGGGTTGTGCCAGTCTGTTCGATTTGATTCGTATGATGTATATGTTGGGTGGTTTCACCCGCCATGGCAGTCTTGTTGGCCGCATATGTATATATGCTGTGTTTGTTGGCTCTGTGTGGCCTTGTTGGTATTTTCTAAGTGCAAGGTTATTTTGGGTTAGTCTGTAAAACAAAGAAAACTCTGCCAAAATTTTTCTTGAATATATGTCATTTGTTTGCCATTCGGCTTTGTGATTATGTCTAGGTGCCCAATTCGAGCACAAGTCACGGTCCATGGGGTTGGGTCGTGACATGTATGGTACGTTAAGAAATATTTTTAAAATGCTTACACTTATGATCTTAAAGATGCATTGGTCATTCATCTCTTGTCCTTATTCCATCACTATGATTGTTTATATTATTATTATGGTTATGATGTTTCATTGATACATTTCATACCTACGTACTTAGTACATTCCAACGTACTAATGCATATGTTTTGGCTCCATGATCTAACCGTGTAGGAATGAACAACAAGACTACTCTACACTATTATAGCTAGAGTTGGACACTACCCTTTGAAGATTAGGTGAGTTCCCATGCTTTGGGGACATGCCTTACATTCTTGCTCTATATGCTATTTTGAGACTTTTATATTTACATTTTATCTTAAGGATGAGCTAGTAGCATGTTCTAGACGGCACTAAGATCTATGATGTAGAGGCATATTTAGACAATGCTGATGTAATTACCTTTAAAGGGAAATCTAATAACCATTTTTTAGCTTGTATGAAATTATATGTTTCCACTTGCTTATTCATATAAATTGCATATTTACCTTATGTATGCTTATGATATGAATAAGAGGATTAGGTCAGATGCCTTTGGGATCGTCGTGTCATGACTAAGTCCTAGGTTTGGGTCGTGACAAACTTGGTATTAGAATATAAGGTTTGAAAGCATCCTAGGGAATCCATAATGCCACTCTAAATGAAGCATTCCACATCCATGAATAAGAGGTTATGTGATATTTAGGAAATCTTCACTTATTTGTGATCTATGTCGTACCCTATTTTCTGAGTTAAGACTCTTCAGTTCCAAATGTTTGTTCTTTGAAATTTTCAGACAATGCCTCCATGTCGTACTCCATTGCCAAGGAGAGTTAATGCTAATAAGGACCTAGCTCCTCTGGCTACTAAAGTTCCTTAAGAACCTCTAGCCAACCAAGTGACCAATGAGGAGTTTGGGACCACTCTTACTATGTTGGCTTAAAGCATTGCCTCTCCAAAGGCTCCTACTCTAACTTCATGGGTGTAAGCTTTTACTAGGATGAAACCTCTAGGGTTCTATGATTCTAAAGTTGATGAAGATCCATAAGATTTCATTAATGAGGTCTACAAAGTGGTGGAGATTTGGGGGGTATCTCCTAAGAAGAAGGCAAAGTTGGTGGATTACAAACTCAAAAGGGCCGCTCAAGTTTGGTTAATATAATGGAAGTCCAAAAAGAATGATAAGGAGGATCGTCTTAGATAGGAAGACTCTGAGGCCACTTTTCTTGATCTTTTCTACTCGATTGAACTAAGGGAAGTTAAAGTGATAGAGCTTATGAATCTTAAACATGGTGGCATGAGTGCGAGGAAGTATACTCTCAAGTTCAAAAAAATTGTGTAATTATGCTCCTTCTTTGGTGACCGACTCTATAGCCTGCATGAACAAGTTTATTTTAGGTGTATCTAATTTTGTAAAGATAAAATGAAAAACTATGATTCTTATCAAGGAGATGGATATTTCTTTGCTCATGAATCATGCCAAACAAATTAAGAGTGAGAAGATTCAAACGATGAGGGTGCGGGAGTCCAAGAGGGCTCATTTTGAATGTGGATTTTCTAATCCTTAGTACAGTGGTGGCCATTTCTAACAAGCCCAAGGGTCATCCAAGAGTTGTACTCCAAGATTTGATAGAGATAAGGTACCTACCCTAAATTCTCAAGTTAATGGTTCTTAGGCTAGCAGTGCTATTCTTTCTAAGTGTCCCAAGTATGGGAGGATTCATAGAGGTGATTCTTTGGGAGGTATAGATGCTTGTTATGGTTGTGGAAAGGTGGTCCACAAAGTATCTAAGTTTCCTAACGTTACTAACAAAGGTAAAGAACGGCGTGTTCAAGGTAAAGTAGGTCAAAGAGGGAAATTGCAACAAGGTGCCCAAGTTCAAGGAGGTACTCCCCGTCGCAACAGATTCTATGCCCTTTTATGCTAGGCAAGAGGTAGATGAGTCTCTCAATATGGTTACAGGTATGTTAAGACTCTTTTATCTTAATGTGTATGCTTTGCTTTACCCCAGTGCAAATATGTCATTTGTCTCCTTACCTTGACATAAAGTTATATATGTTTCTCGATGTTTTGTTAGAATCGTATTTGATAGATACTCCATTTGGTAAGCTGATTTTGGCCTAAAAAGTCTATAGAAATAGTCCTGTATTGGCCTTGCATAGAAATTTTTCTTATGACCTTGTTGAACTTGACGTGATCGATTTTGATGTTTTTTTTCATATAGATTGGATGCATTCATCATATGCCTCTATTAATTGTAGAACCCATAAGGTCAAATTCCAAGTCATATAATGAATCTATTCTTAAGTAGAAGGGAACCAATTTGGTATTTAAGGGTATGTTCATTTCTTATGGAAAGGTTGGGAGAATGTTTTGTAAGGGTACGTATATCATGTATTTTGGGTTACGAATGCTGAGTTTGAGGTTCCTACTCTTGATTCACTCTCTATTGTTAATGAATTATTCAATGTCTCTTCTGGTGACTCACCCAGTATTCCTCCCAAAAGGAAAATTGACTTTGGCATTGATCTTCTACCCGATACTCAACCTTTTTCTATATCTCCATATCATATGGCCCTGGTGGAGTTGGAAGAATTGAAGGAACAATTAGGGACTTGCTTGATAAGGGGTTCATAAGGCATAGTGTTTCTCCATGGGGTGTCTGTATTATTTGTAAGAAAGAAGGATGGTTCGCTTCGGATGTGTGTGGATTATCAGCATTTGAACAAAGTGATTGTCCAAAGAAAGTATCAACTTTAGAGGAGTGATGACCTATTTGATCAGCTAAAAGGTGCAACCTACTTCTATAAAATTAATCTACGGTTTGAGGATAACCAATTGATGGTAAAGAAGGATGACATTCCAAGGAAAACATTAAGAACTTGGTATGGTCATTCTAAATTTTTGATTATGTCACTTGGGCTGCTATATGCTCCCGCAATTTTTGCGAACTTGACGAACAGGGTCTTTAAACCATATTTGGACATGTTTGTAGATGTGTTCATTGATGATATATTGGTCTATTCATGGGTCAAAAAGGAACATGAGGATCACTTGCGAATTGTGTTGGAAACCTTGATAGATAGGCAACTTTTTTCCATGATTAGTAAGTGTAAGTTTTGGTAATGGGATTTGGCTTTTCTTTGTCATATTTGTTCAGTGATGGTATTAGAGTTGATCTAAAGAAGATGGAGTTGGTGAAGAAATTCCCTATACCCTTGTCTCTTTCCGACATTAGGAACTTTTTGGGTTTTGCTACATATTATAGAGTTTTCTTACATTGTCTTTTGTTTGACTAAGCTCATCCAAAAAAAGATAAAATTTCAATGGTCTGGTGAATATGAGAAAAGTTTCCAAACATTCAAGAATCATCTTGATTTAGCCCCTATATTTGACATCGCCCAATGGTTCAAATGGTTTTGTTGTTTATTATGCCACACATGTAGATTTGGATTGTGTTTTGATGCAACATGAAAAATTCATTGACTATACCTCAAGGAAATTGAAAGTGCATGAAAGGAATCGCCCCACTCATGACTTTGAATTGGCGGATATATATTTGCGTTGAAGATCTGGCGATATTATCTATATAGGGTGCATGTTGAAATATTTACTGACCACAACAGTTTTCAATATGTTTTTAGACAAAGGTATTTACATTTGAGGTAAAAGAGTGGTTGGAACTTCTAAAAGGTTATCATATGAGTGTGATGTAACATCCCAAAAAAGTAAATATTGTGTCTAATACACTTAGTAGAGTATCTATGGGCAGCATTGTGCATATTAAGGATAGAAAGAAAGCATTAATGAAAGAAGTGCACCATTTGGCTCGTTTGAGCATCAGGTTAAATAGTTCAAGTGATGGTGGTGACTTATGCAAAATAGGGCATAACTGTCTTTGATAGGGAAGTTAAAAAAAAGAACACATGGATCCTACTTTGGTGCAGTTGAAGAAGTTGGTTAATGATAAGAGGATTGAGATTTTCTCACAAGGAGGAGTTGGAATACTTTGTTATCAAGGATGATTATTTGTTCCTAATATTGATCGTCTAAGGAAGAAAATTCTAGAGGAAGCTCATAGCTCTCAATATACTATTCATCTAGGATCGATCAAGTTATATAAGGATTTGAGGGAAGTTTATTAGTGGATATTATGAAGAAGGATATAGCACGGTGTGTGGCAATATGTTCAAATTGTCAACAAGTACAAGTTGAACACCAAAGATCAGGTGGTATAGCCCAAAATATTGAGACTCCTACTTGAAAGTGGGAGGAGGTGAATATAGACTTCATTACAGGTTTTCTAAAGACTTGAAAATAACATGACTCAATATGGGTGGTTGTGGATAGACAACATCAACCCACTTTTTGCCTATGAAGACTTTTTATCGTGCTAAGGATTATGTTAAGGTTTATATCCACGAGTTGGTAAGATTGTGTAGAATTCCATTGTCTATCATATTGAATCGTGGTGCTCAATTCACTTCTTATTTTTGTAACTTATTTTAAAATATCCTTGGTATAGAAGTGAAGTTAAGACCATTTTCATCTTCAAGCTAATGGGCAAGCTGAAAGAATAATCCAAACATTGGAAAATATCTTGATGGTGTGTATGTTTGGTTTCAAAGTTGGTTGGGATGATCACTTTCCTTTTATTGAATTTTCTTACAATAATAACCTTCACACAAGTATTTAGATCCCATTTGAAGCTTTGTATAGTTACAATATAGGTCAATGGTGGGATGGATCAAAGTTGGAGAGATATCATTGATTGGACTAGATATTGTACTTGATCCCATAGAGGAGGTGAGAGTTACATGGGAAAGGTTAAAGGCATCCAAAAGTCGCCAAAAGTCATATTCGGACATTAGAAGAATGGACCTTGAGTTTTATGAAGGTGATTGGGTCTATTTGAATGAATGATGTAATGCATTTTGGCAAAAAAGGCTAATTTAGTCCTAGGTATATGGGACATTACAAGATCTTGAAACGAATTGAGGTGGCCTATGAGCTAGATTTACCAATGAAGTTAGTTATGGTTCATTGGGTATTTCATATGTCAATGTTGAGAAAATTTATTGGTGATCCAAATTCCATTGTCCCATTAAGAAAATTCAATTGTTTTTAAACCCATATTTTGCCTTAAATTCTTATGATCAAGCTATGAATTTTCATGAATATGATTTCAAGCGAAGTGTCTTTATGATAATAATGATCAGGGTTATATAAGACCCTAATGTTTATATAATGATGATAAGATGGGGAGTATACTACACACTTCATGAGAAGTATATAAATGGATTAGCTATTTTTTATATGAATTGATTATGAGGTATGATACTCACTTTTGACAAGCTATAAAAGTATGATTTTGATGAATTATGAACTATGATAAAGTCTATATATATCGCATGATTATGTATTCTGTGGGATTTTACCTAGCACTAAATAAGCTTGAGTGAGGGGACTATCCCCAAGGGTCCTTATATAAATCCTCATATCTCAAAACTATGTATCACAACTCAAAGCCAGGGTCAAATCATAAAATGGCAAATGACGAGATCGAAGGTACCTCACCCAAGCCTCCTAGCATACATCAGGCATACAAGGTAAATAATAGAAGAATAACATAAAAAATGGATGCTAACATAAGCATAACATAGGAGCTTACAAAGCATAAAGGAAATACAAGTCTGAACTCAAAGTGACATGTCCAACGAATGCCTCTAAACCATAACATAGATGGGGGCTCAGACGTGTATGGCTCACCCTTAGCATAAAAGAAAAGTTGTATCTAATACATAAACATGACATAAGAAAATAGGTTGTAGGCCTTTTCTCTGAAGCATAAGGACTCTCCCAATCCAGATCATCTAAAAGCCTGGACCTAGCCATGGGAATGGATAGTAGAATCACTTGAACTTAAATTGGTGATATAATATAGGCATAGAGTACATATTAGTATATCTGAATACACGAAGTATGCTGGGTATGCAATGTAAAATAGACATAATAATAACTTGCATTAAAATGTTACATGAGCAAGGGCATATATGCATACATATATATATATATATGTATGTATGTATGTATATATATATAAAAGTGAAGTATAGGAGAGATTAACATATCAAGATGCCATAAATATCATGATGTACAAATGTCATCACACATAAACATATATGGGAATGTAACTATAACTAACATGTAAGACCGTGCAATCTATTACATGGAATTCTGATGTTCCTTCTACATCGAAGAAAGAGTAAACTACTAGCAAAGGTAGACTATACCTCACTCTACAGGCCTTACCCATTTCAAAGAGTGCTTTACATATACATTATGAGTCTTGCCTATTATAGTGAATCATGAAACGTAGACATCTATATTGAGAATAAGAACATGAATGTTCAGTGGCATATAGTAATAGATGAGTAGGCTTTATATACGAGCCTTTAGGGATAGTCCTCAACCTCAAATCTCATTTGGTACTAAGTCATCATTCCATGGAATAAATAATATATACATGTAATCATACTAGTTATAAATCATCACAAGTCATTGTCTTAGAAAAAAATTAGAGGAGCTGCTACAGTGAATTTCGTCACTGCTGCTACAGTGAATTTCGTCACTGCTGCTACAGTAACCCGCCTAGAAAATTTGTGATTTTTTCTTCTTTCTTCAATTCTAAGGCTTCAAGCTTGGTATATGGGATCCCCCAAGAGTTGTAGAAGGTTTGGGTTGTCAAGGAACCCCGTAGATTTTCGTGTGTGAAGTTTTGAAGTGATGAAAAGGGTTTTGAGGTAAGTTGTGATTCTTCTTCTTTTGAGTTATTTTAATGAATTATATTGTCTTGGAGGGTGTTATAATGATTAAATAACTAAGAAAAACTTGATGGTTTGGTTGAATTTGAAGAGTGTGAAGTGAATTCCAAATTGGGTACCTATACTTGGAGGGTGTTATAATGATTAAATAACTAAGAAAAACTTGATGGTTTGGTTGAATTTGAAGAGTGTGAAGTGAATTCCAAATTGGGTATCTATATAGTTGTATGAGCTCAATTGTTTCAATTCCTTGTTCCTTTGTTTTGTGGGTGTGAAATATGTTCTTGTGGGTTTATTTGAGATTGGAAAATGTACCAGAACTTGTGTGAACACTTCTATTGATGTGAGGCTCGAAATGGGGACTTAGATGGATGAAATTGTAGGGTTTTGATATTGTGGGTTCCCGTTGAGCGTTGGAATGTTGTGTTGCGATTCTTGGGGTGTTTTGAAGTAGTTTAATATGTTAATGATGTATATGTTGTGTGGGCTGTCCAGTTTTGGAATGTTTGAAGAAATGAGCATTTTCTGCGTTTTAGCGTTTTAAGGTTTTTTTTGTCGTTGGGGGTTTCCGTTGGGTGTTTGATTGTTGGAATGTGATATTTGGAGCATCTAGAAGTGTTTGAATGAGGTTGAAAGTTAAGATATAGCTGCTGCCCCTGATTACAGTTTTCAAAAATTAAAGAAGTGTTTATTGGGCACCTAAGCTTGTATGAACCCCAAATTGTTGTAAATTATT
>DF358856.1:55567-70851 GCA_000787875.1 Solanum virginianum | reverse complement strand
AATAGAGGCGGGAATCTGGAGTACTATGTGACAAAAAGATTCCACCAAAACTCAAAGTTAAGTTCTACAGATTGGTGGTTAGACCATCTTTGGTATATGGGGTAGAATGTTGACTAATCAAAAAGGCACATGTCCAGAAGATGCATGTTGCAGAGATGAGGATGTTGCGATGGATGTGTAGTCATACCAAGAGTGTCAAGGTCAGGAATAAGACCATTTCGGAGAAGCTAGAGGTGGCTGCGGTGGCCGATAAGATGAGGAAAGCAAGACTGCGATGGTTTGGACATCTGCAGAGAAGGAGTACTGATGCTCCTGTTAGGAGGTGCGAGAGGTTGGTTTTAGGAGCTACGCAAAGGGGTAGAGGTAGATCGAAGAAATAGTACTGGGGAGAGGTGATTAGACATGATATGGCGGAACTTGATCTCACAGAGGACATGACCCTAGATAGGAGGAAGTGGAGGTTGCAAATTAGAGTAGTAGGCTGATTGGTAGGGATAAGTGGGTGCATGGGTTAGGTGGAGGACGTGTTTTCTTTTTCTGTGTTCTTATTATCTTTATTTTCAAGCTTAAAAATTTTAATTGAGAGTGATGTTCATATTTATCATCACAAATTTAAAATGAATCAACGTAAAAACTAAAAACTTTATTGCTAAAGTTTCTAAAAGCTTGAAAACTCATAAATAGATTTCATGAGTTGTTTGGCATTTAGACAAAGTGGTGACCAAAACACAACAAAAAAACGCATGGATTGTGGGGATTAGATTTAGAAATTGTGGCGGTCGAAAACTCTCGCAATCAATTTTAATGGCGATCTTCAAAACCTTCCAAATAACATTTGCTACCACTAATTTGTGGAGGTTATTTTCTTGACCGTTACAATTTATTAGGGACAGTTAACCAGCGGTAGACCAGTCTTTATAACTCATAAAAATGACTTATTTTTTATTTATTATCAAAAAAAGGTAACTGGGGTTAAAGTTGACACTATTTGCTCATTTTGTGGGAATTAACACCTACTGAACTTTAAACAAATGTTCCCTTACAATGTAAATAGCGGAAGTTATAACCTTAACAATTGTTGATCTTTTAATTATTTATTCATTTATTTGCAAATTTTTACATGCTAATAATTTGATGCTTTATTATTCAAATTTCTTGCTAAAATAAGGTAAACATGAACATATTATTAAACCATAATAAAGGCATTGGCATAAAAGAAATAGTACAACATTAGTTAGAAAACTTTAACTTATATATTCCAATCAATACAAGAATTACTATCATCATTTGTCTCAAAAACTAACATTGAACACATTTATTCTATCAATTAATCATAAAGGATCTTCTACATTGATTCAAGAAACGATCATACTTAAGCTCCTTGATGTTTTCATTGGTATTGCCTTCATTCTTTGCTTGGCCTTTGAAGGTCTCCAGTACCCACTCTTTTGTGTTGCCAAAGTTGTTTGTTTTTTGTATCTCCTTGTCACCTTTATTTCCGTCTTCAGTGTGTTCTTTGTTGTTGTCTTCTAAAGCCCCAAATTTATTTTCTGTATCGATGCCACCCAACATCCTATTTTCCCTTAAGGCATTCCAATGAGAGAGTATTTTTTATTATTATTTCTTCTTGTGCCCCCTCCACGTTGTACCTGGAACTCTTCTTCTAGTATTTTCTTTTGGTCCTTGTTTGTATCTTGATTCTCCTTGTCTTTATTTTTCGGTACATCAGGGCTTTCCTTCTATTCCGCATCTTTTTCTTTTTTAGGATCTGGATGAAGAACATAACATTTCTTCTCATCATGGCCCTATAGCTTACACCTTTTACAGTATTTGGAGGGAAAACTTTAAGTATCTGGGGTCCATCATCCAGAATAATGGCAATATCGACGATGATGTCACACATCGTATTGGCAGTATTTGGGCATATAATCATACTTTATCTCAATCCATTTTTCCTTGATTTCTCCCTTAGCTTTGCTCCTGACTACAATATTGATGCGCTTGGGAAAATCTCCTAGTAAATCGACCTCTACTTTTACTCTTGCACAACTAGGTCTCTGCAGAGATGAGGATGTTGCGAAAATGCCCTGCTAGTCTTAAATTAAGCGGGTCATAACTTAACTTGAATCTCTACTTTTACTCTTGCACAACTAGGTCTCGTCCTCTTCTTGGTAGCCATGTCCACTTGCAAGGGTTTACCAATTACTTCTGCCATCGAAAAAATTGTCTCCTTACCAAAGAAATTTTGTGGAAGTGAGGGAAAAGATATCCAAGCTATCGCAATTGATGTTTCTTCCTCAGGGTTAAAAAGTGGCTCCCACTTAAACATACGCATTGGATAAAACTAATTTTGGTGTTCTATGTAGAAAATTGGCTTTGATAATAGGTGCACATAATCCTCAATACATGAGGCTCTGATAAGAACATACCTATTACTCAAGTAGTCAATGGTGCATTCACTTTTGAGTTCACATTGCTTTGGTAATAGTCTCCGTAGTTCATGAATATCCGGCCGAAAAATTTTTCTATAACCGCATATTGTAATTCCTCGTTCATAATCATCTGTGATACCTCCTCTTCCTCCCAAACAATCCTTGGTTCTCCATGTAGGTAGCTTATTTGTTTCTTAGGAATTGACACTTTTTTCTCTGTTCTGGGTTGTACAGCTGCCACGTAAGACCTCGTCGTTGGACCAGCATCCTCTGTGACCTTAGCAGCAGCCATCGATGACTGCCCAGCGGCCGGAACGACCATCAGAATCAAGGGATGATGTGAATTAGGTTTGAGATGGTTTATCGCCTAGAGAGAAAATTTTGAACTTGAATGGACTTGACTTTTAGAGTATGAGCTGAGAGATATACTATTTTCCCCATCCCATTTACAATGAGGGAATCAACGTGGGGCTAATTCAACTATTAGATGAAGAAGTGGATTCTCTTGATTCTTCTGTTGCTTTTGTAGTCATAGAATGTTGAAACTGTAGTCTTACATGTTTTTCCTGATTTGGAATGAAATCAAACAAAGGAAGAATTCTTGGCAGGATGGAGTTTTGGGAACTAATTGTCCATTCTACCAAATTCAAATTACACTTACAAGTTTCAAACAAAAGACCAGATTGGAAGTTGCACATACTTCCCTTCAACTCAATTTCATAGAGCTGTTGGAGGTTTTAGAGCACTTAACGTGTATGCAAGATTCGTAATCTCAGTTTCGTATGCTAAGCCTGTTGGAGACTTCAGTTTACTTATTGGTGATTGGTACAAGAGCAACCATAAGGTGAGCCTCTTGCTCGACTGTTATAGAAAGATCTGATGTAGAAAAGTTTATTGTTCATTTTTGTGATGTTCTTAATATTCTGTTTGGTACTTGAGGCAAATATTGGACTCGGGAACATTAAATTTTTTTTAAAAAGTGATCTCACTCCATTTTGTTTACTAGATAATTCTGCAGAAGCTAATGTTTCTAGTCATTTTAGCTTACACGTGGCAATGAGCTGTGCATTTTTAAATTGCTGCTTCAAAGATATTATAACATGTATTTTTTACACTTTCAGTGCATTAGAGATGCCACAGTTGCTAATGTTAAAGATAATACGTGTTATCCGTAACTTTTTGGGAGATAATCAGCCAAAGTTTTGCTGATTATTTGAATTCAGGGTAGTTTAATGAGGATATTTTGATTTTTGTATTTTAAATTTTAATGCTTTTGTTTCAGAATGGGCATATTTTATTCTGATGACAATCATTTTTGTATTTAGTTTTGTATTTTTGTATTTTTAGATTTATATTTCTATTGGTTGATTATCCAGCCTAGATTATTATATTTTTCTTATTGTTGTCCTGCTTGTTATTGTTGTTATCTTTTTCGTTTTAAATTTTCACCGTTTTAATTTGATTCGATAATGATACATTGGTGAGTTGTAACACTTTCAATGCATTAGAGATGCCACAGTTGCTAACGTCGAGGAAGATAATGTTGGAAGAATTAGAGATGCCACAATTGCTAACCGTAACTTGTGTGTTATCAAATAGAATGAGCAAACTTCATTGTGAAAGAGAAGAATTGCCGCAAGAAAATGCCCTGCTAGTCTTAAATTAAGCGGGTCATAACTTAACTTGAATTTTAGCCTAGTTGAGCCTAAAGTAAGTTTGGGTGGGTCGTAACTCAGTCCAATTTTTATTTCAACCCATTCTATCATTTTCAATTTCAATCCAACCTGCCCGTTTGACACACTTAAGTCATACATAAATTAAAATAAAAAATTATCGTTAATTTTTTATTTTCTGTGTATTCAACATAAATCAAGATAAAAAAAGAATAATATATTTAATCAATATCAGTCCTATAATTTTATATGCTAAATCAATTATTATTGCGTGATCTTTTGTTTGGAATTAGACCATTTGGCAAGCCAATCTCCATGTATCAAATTGTGGAAAGTATATTCATGAGTACTTCAACATTATTTTAAAAAAATTTAAGTTTTGTTTCTTCATAATAATGATGTATATAATTAATTTACCATAAATCATACTTTCAATAAAAAAAAAAAAATACTTCATGTATTATTACTTCTACATAGCTAAATCATACATATTAAATCTCCATAAATAATACTTGTGTAACTAATACTTTTATAACTAATTCTTATATAACTAATACTTCAGTAACTTATTCCTACATAATTAGTACCTGGAAAACTCTAACCAATAACTAAACGACCCTCAATTTCTTGTGAATCACTGACTTCATGTTTGAAATAGAATCACTTTTCTGTTTCTTTTTAAAAGTTTTCTTATAATTTATAATCAATTTTCTTCAATCGCCATTGAAGTTGATTAAATAAAAAATATTGGAAAAGAAAAAGAACGACAAAAAGGAACAAAAAAGGAAAAAAAGAACAAATAGAAAGCCAAACGAGCATAAGTATTAGGATAACTGAAATTGTTAGCATAATTTCTTTTTAAAGTAGAATTGAAAAGTTTATAAATGTTTTTAACCCAGAGTTCAAGTAATTTTTGGAAACGGAAAAAAGTGAAAAGGTGAGCGAAGATGGAAGCCTTTTTAGCTTTCAACTAATTGCAAATTATTATTACTAATCTAATAAAAATATAATTTTTTGAAATTCCACAAGTGAGGTCTGGGGAGGATAGAATGTACGCAGACTTTATCACTACCTCATAAAAGCAGAGAGGCTGTTTCCTGAAAAACCTCATCTCAAAACCCATATCAGTTTTATAGAATATTTTAATAAATTAATATTTTAATTTGATATAGTTTAATTTCTATATAAAGTTTTTAACATGAACAGTAATATTGGGACAAAAGGAGTATGTTAAGTTTTATTAAACCAAATCTCCAGTCTTAAAAGTTGACAAATTAAATATTTAGGCAATATACACATTATAATATAACTATAACACAAAGTTGAAATTGACATGATTAAAAAATGGATGTAATGGTAAGTCAAAATCTACTCAATTCAATAATATAAATTAAAGCGGAAGAGATAAAGTCTAAAAATAGGACAAACACTAGGATAACAAGTCTATAAAATCATTCTAAAACTGATATTACATGTACAAGCCTTTATATTGAATATAATAAAAAATAATTACAAGTCTAAGTTTCAGTTCTCAAATAGAATGAGTGCGTCAAATAGACAAGTTGTTACCTCTGGAATAACCAAAAAACTCAGTCTAAATAGATGGAAGCTAACTTAGGTAGAACCGGGCTCACAACCTACACATATGTGTAGAAGTAAGGGTGAGTATAAAAAGAATAGACATTTATCGAGAGGATCTAAACAACAAGTAAAGCATACAAAATAAAATACTCCTTCTACACCAACCATATACTGCCGAACTACACACCTACACTCAGAAAAGTCCCAGCAACAACAACATATATATAATACTCCTTCTACACCAACCATATACTGCCGAACTACATACCTACACCTAGAAAAGTCTTAGCAACAAGAACAACAACATATATATATATATATATATATAGACACACACACATCTATACAATATTTACTCTCAACAGATACCTCAGGATTTAGATTATAAATACCATAATATGTTCCAATATTCAGCTCAGCCACATAATAGATACTTTCAGATAGTTTCGAATAATCAACAAGTATAGATCAAGTATAACCATCACATAATTCATTCGCAATAACTGAATCAAATCATAGATACAAGATAATATGGTATGATATGTAATGGGAATGGTATGAAATGAAATGATATAAATGCAATGTCAAGTAATCATGATGCATGTATCCTTCGATACATATCCGCTGATATAATTAGTTTGGAACCCATGGGGGACATATCTGTCCACCATGTATCTTTCTCGGATTGTGAGGCCCATTCCTGGTGCTTCAATATCTCATAACAGTGTTTCTCGACATGGACGTGTGGTCCAATCCCTATTTCTCTTTCAATGTTTCCCGCCACAGATGTGTGGCCCGATTCCTATTTCTCTTTCAATGTTTCAACCACGAATGTGTGGCTCGATCCCTATTTCTCATCAATTTTTATAAGTAGTACTTAGTCAAAATGCACATCAAGAACATATATAAGTAATGCAATGATGATGAGTGTAAATAAGAGTCCACTTCATAATAAATACATCATCTCAAGTAAATATTACAATCAGTAAGGCATAATGAAGAGTTTGTTTCAAGCCTATAATTAATTTTTCAACCCACAAGTGAAACTCAACCACAATATTTTCATATCCAACAACAAGCCAACATACACTTTCCGTAATTCACATTTTCATATCACCAGGAATTCTTAATATCGTAACATAAATCAACAAGTATCAATCTCATTATTTCACTTTCAAGTCATAGATGAAATTTACAATTGACCAAGTTCTCACAATTTATCAAGTAAAATTCAATCAACCATAAGTATCTAGTCATTTCAAGCCACAAATAAAGGAAATGCAATGTTCAGGTAAGCTTAACAAGGTTTAGAATTTCACTTGCCTCAACTAATAGCCAAATTAAGTAATAATAGGAGCTTTTCCCCTCGAAATTGCATCCAAAATGTTACAATCTAATCAAATGTAGCATCACAATTATATAACAAATCTAATGACACTAAAATCAATCAATTTGTGTGAAAAGAGCAAAATGATAAATAAACTTCATGCCAAAAAAGTAATCAAAAATTAAAAATTAGTGCATGAAAATGTTCTCTACGAAATACAGATTCCAATGGTGAAAATCAATTCGAAAACAGAGTTGAAATAGACTCAAAATTTTCATTGTAAGATCAAAATTAGAAATCCAAAAAAAATCCCAAATTCTCCCATTAAAAGTCTCAATTTCAAGTTAAAATCATACAATAATTAATGGGAATAGAAGAAATGGAGTAGAAATTGGTTACCCAATATTTGTAACTTGAAAAATCTTGAAGAAATCACCTAAGGCTTTAAAGGGGAATGAAATAAAAGAGAGGCGTCCCTTCATTGTAGCGGATATAGAAACAGTGATGTTGGATGGAGTTCAAGTACCGTATGCCGCGGGATACTTATCAGTCAAGGTGAAAACATAATCCATTGTTTGAAAGTCGCTTAATATTCAGGTATATTTAATATTCCGCGAACACGAATAATTATATTATCCGCAAACGCAGAGACAAAAGCGCTCCCCAACACTATGCGAATGGGGAGCCTTGATTGGGTATCCTGGGAGAACTCGAGCTCACTAATGCAGAGGCCTGGATTAGCTACACTTCGCGAACGTAGAGGGTGTCACACCCCATTTTTTCTTGTGAAAAGATGGGAACCTAGACGACGTCGTGGCAAGAACTCTTTTGGGTTTTTAAAGTTTGAAGAGTCGCCACTTAATGAGTTAAGGTGCATTAGGACACCATTCTAACTTAATTGATAAGACTAAGGGTCAAGTCACCAGAGAACGAGTAAGGGTTCAAGTTACCTCGAGAGGAAGGTGTTAGGCACCCCTCGAGGTCTGCAAATATGGGTCCCAACCGTATCTCTCATTTATGTGGGGAGTTGCAAATAAAGGTCTCTTAATTTTAAAATTATCCTAATTCATTCTAAGTGAAAAATTAAACAAATAGAGAAGTAAACAAGTAAAGACAGAAAATAAATCTAACTACCCCCAAGTATTTAAAACAAGAAATAAAAAATTAAATTAAACGCTTTGATTTTCACTCGGATCAATTTACTCGGCTTTCAAGTGTTGTTTAGTTCGCATGGCTTATTTAAGCCTAAGGACAAAATCAAGATTTGCCCTATTAAAGCTCGAGTTTTTGATCATCCTTTCCAAAGGTCCTATATACCCCTAACCCCTCCTAAGTTAATTTATTTATTTAACTTAAAAGCGCACTAAAAAATGAAAAATTCTTATCATTTCCTAAAGTGCCTAGCTTCCCTCCCAACGTCCAAGAGGCATTTGACTTCTATTTTTGGTGGTTCTAGACTAAAGAGGAATCTGGGGCTACCTAAAGGACTTCACATTAAACAAAACACTTAGGGACATCATTTAGCATATAAGAGTCTCATAAAGCCTCCAAACAAATTACTACCTAACATACTTGAAAACACACAAATAGTGCAATGTGACATTCTAAGTGTATGTATCATGAAACTTTTCCTATAGGCATGGTTTTCAAATACTAGACTAGAAATGTCATTGATTATTTAATTTCCTATGAGCATGCTTACTAATGAAAATATTTAATCCTAAACATGAATTCTAAGTCATAGAATAGAATAACAAATCTTATAGGCATGTTTTCTAATAATAAAAAATATTTAAACCTAAACATAATTTCTAAACTACTTAGCATGAATAGAATAACAAATCCTATATGCATGTTTTCTAATAATGAAAAAAATATTTAAACCTAAACATGATTTCTAAACCAGATAACATGAATAAAATGACAAACCCCTATAGGCATATTTTCTAATAATTTGAACCTAAATATAATTTCTATAAAAATTCCTATAGGCATGATTGTCAAAAATAAATAAATTCTATAGGCATGTTTTTCTAACATGTCATTAAAAATTGCTATAGGCATGATTTTCTAACATATCCTAAAAATTCTTATAGGCATGATTTCTATGTGAAAAAACATGACTTACATCCTAAACATGATTTCTAGATGACACCAAAAAAGAAAACATATTAAGACTTGTGAAAGATAATTTTATGCACCTATATGCATGGTTTCAAGATCAACAGATAAACAAAACTTAGAGGCATGATATCTAAAATATAGAAAAAACTTAAATCCTATAGGCATGATTTCTATAATTCCTTTAGCATACTAAAAGAAAAACATACATGACTAAATAATTACTCATGTTTCAAACTAACCTACATTTTTATGCACACACGACTAAATTTTTTTTAAAATTAGATCCTAGATTAAGATTTGCCTTTATGAAACGTCAGAACTTAATTAATTCAGCAGATAGATGATAAAAATTTAAAAAAATAGTTAGCACTTAATTCCCCTCCCCCTTTAAACTATATACCCAACTTCACTATTTTCCATTAAAAGGCTTTACAGAAAAATAAATACATCAATTGTGTAAAGAAAATAAAATCTTCAATGGTTCATCAGAGTCCATCCCCACCCAACGCGACTCTTCACATTCCGACTTAGACTCGGAAAACCTGCTAAATAAATAAACAAAGAGTAATCGATGAAAAAATATAGCATAATTAAGAGAATCTCACCAATCAAGAAGAGAAGTAGCAGTAGAATCTGAATAATGAAGGCATGGCTAAGATCCTTCAGGAAAATATTATTATTAGTAGTAGAAAGAGCAGAGATAAGAAAAGAGAGTTTTGCTTTTGTGTTTTCGTATGTAGCAAAGGGGACAAGTGTTATAAAAGGTAACCAAATAATATTACCAATCTATATTACCATAAACTAATTAATTGAGTAAAATTTGACCAAGACGGAATCATTACCATAGATGAAATAATTCAATCAATTTAAAAGAAGGAAAATCATCACACAAAGCAATTTTTTACCATAATAGCAGTACAAACAGTCCGATCAATTTAACTAAAGCAGTAAAAAATAATTTAGTATGCTAAGTCAAATATTTGCATAAAAGCTAGAAAAATAATAAACTTAAACACCTAGCAATTATCAGTTCACAAACTCAAATTACAGTCATGTCTTACCATATTAGCTGTAAATAAGAAAATGTAAATTATCACATTTAAAGCAAAGAAAACCTGATTTATTACAAAATATACCCCAAAAATCAAGCTTATTGCAATCAATTATCACAATCAGATCACTAAATCATATCAAATCAACATCTCAAGCAATAAATCATGCCCATATCACATTTTAGGGGAATCAGTGAGATATGGATAAATTGAGGCCAAAAGTATCACTCCAATAAATCTATCCACAACTTTCAAGAACAAATTGACCACTTGCACTTCTGTTCACACAGCAGCATACCAGTAAACATAAATAAGGCAAAGTAAACTAAGGATTAGAAAGATAATACCGCGAATGGAATCAATTTTGATAAGAGAATGACACCATCATTTTCATCGTTTCTGCCGAAGTTCGCTGAGCGAAATTTGCCAAAATGTGAAGGAAAACAAGGGTTGCCTGGGTTGGGTTTCCGCTGGTTTCGAGGTTGCATGGAGTTTGGTGGTGTCTATCGGCATGTTCAGGGGTAATTTGGGGATTGTTTGGTCGAATTTTCATGAGGTTTTTGTGGTGGGTTTGGTTTAGGTTGGCGGAGATGAGGGGAGAACGAAGGAGAAGGGAGAAGACAGTGGAGGAGGACGACGTTGGGGGAGCAGGGGTCGTCGGATCCGCCGGTGGAGGGTCTCTCGGTGAGATTTTGCCGGCAAAAATGGAGGCGGCGGCGGCTAATTCTTGTGGGTGCGAGAAACGGAGGGAGAGATGGAGAGACGAAGAGAGAAACAGAGGCGAAAGGGACATTTGGGTGGTTGTTTCCTGCCGGCGATGGGGCGTTCTTCGGGGATTTGAGAGGATAGGGGCTCGCCGGTGAGGGAGGTGTTTTGGCTGAAGGAGTTTGGGGTCGACTGGTGGTTGTTCCCGGCAGGGTTAGGGGTGTTTTGGTGGTTGTTTGGGATTGAAATGGCGGGATTTGTTTGGTGGTGATATGAGGGAGAGGGTGGCGCCGGTACTCCGGCGAGGGGCAGGGCAGGGCAGGGTTGCCAGTGGTTTGGATCCGGCGGAGTTCGTCGGTGGCGTGGAAAAGGAGAAGGGGTCCGGCGGCTCAAAGGGGAAAGGTTGAGGGAAAAATGGGAATGACTAAGGGTTTTGGGGGTGTTTGCAAATAAAAATGGAAAGAAAATGGGTCTTTGATATGGATCATTGATCAATATGAATCAACAGACAAGATTAAAAATGAAGTGATGGGTCAGATTCAAATTTGAAAAATGAATATCCGAATTGCATTAAAATGATCTTGAATTTGATATTTAAAATTAAGTCACAAATTGACTCAATTGTGTTCAAAGTTGAAAGGAATTATGAAGGAAGTGGCTAGAATTGAAATAAATTTCAAGAAAATCAACTAAAATTGAAATGGATTTGATAGAAACGGTCACGAATTAAACAAATCAAAATGAAATTGAATAGATTGTCATTTAATCATAACGAACACATTTCTCTAAATATACAATAATATTTTCAAATAATAATTTTATATAAACAAAATTATGTAATATATGCTAGAATTGTTAAAATATATCAAAATTATCATTATAAAAAAAATAATATATTAAAAATATATAATGCATTTAAAATATGATATTGATATATTAGTAAATAAAAATAATGAGCAGTAAATAAATAATAAATATTACTGCTACTATTATAACTAAATAATAAATATTGCAAATAATAATAATAAAGGTAATTTTAAAATTCAGACAAATAATTAACAGATAAGTTTTTTTTTTTTCGAAAACTCAAGAATGTTTTAAAAAATACGCAGTAAACTCATTTATTAAAAGGTTTTAAAAAATAACTATTTAATCAAATGACAATCTGAAAAGGTCATAGATCGGTTAAAATTGAGTGCCAACAGAGGAAAACCCTGCAAATGTAGAGGGAAACCCTGCGAATGCGGAGTACAACTCTAGTTGCAGCAGACTTTCAAAAACCAGCTATTGCAAATCATGAAACGGACCCCCAAGGTTCGTTCGAAACTCTAAACACACAAATCAAGCAGGAAACTCTACCATAAATGACGTTTCAAACTCAGTGGAACTGTCAAAATTCGAATTTGTAATCTCCTTGGCCCACAACCTAATTGTATTATAATATTAATATTTTAATTTTTAATTTTTAACTAATATTAATAGCTTATTTAATTTTTATCAAGATAGGATAGTTTTATATTTTATCCATATGACAAAATTTTTTTTGCAATAAAAGAGAGAGTGTATTACACACATCACACATCACTGAGATGTGTTTCTAAAATTAATAAGTGATAGATAAATTTGGTATGAAACTTATATTCTCAATTGAGAAATGAAACTCAAAACAAGAAGATAATTTATGTATGTTTTTTATACTTATTTGTATCATTAACTAAATAAATAATTTAGTTTAAAGTCTTTGATTATTGACATCAAATAAAAAAAAAAATTTAGTACAAGTTACCGAGGTTGCCGACAAAAGTCGATTGATGATTCACATGGAAAAATAATACTATTGAGATGATTTAACTTTTAAGTCCTCGCTCATATTTCCTTCTAACTTGGCCTCTTTCTAGTAACTTCAGTCTCTACTATGTACAATTCTTCATTATGTATTCTAGACTTCTAGTTCTAGGGAAAATCATCTTACAGCTTGTTTGGATGGTGGTTTATCATGGTTTCATAATATATGATATTGTATGGTATAATATGATATTGTACGTACAATATTTGAATAGATTGTATGTGTTTCTATTGTTTAATGATAATTTATTATTTGATTTGATTGTGCGATACTGTATCGTAACTTATAAATTCACAAAAATGTCCTTAATTATTATAAATATTAAATTTATTAATATTTTTTAATATATTTTTTTAAATTAATAAATAGAATCAAGGAGGGAAACATACAAGTTAATATGTCTCCAATCCATACAAACAATACTAGAAAATAAAAAAGTAAGAACTTATAAAAAAAACAAACATAAAAAAATAGACTAAAACGTGAAAAAAAAGACGGAGGCTAAAAGAAGTTTAAAAAGTTGATGAGGAGGGAAATAAGTAATTCAAAAGCCATATATATATATATATATTAGAGTAAAGTTTAATAAAAAATAAAGGATAAATGAGAATTACTTAAATTTAAGTATAATTGAAAAAATTAAGAAAGCCATGAAACTCCACCAAATTGGTGATTTTGAAAAGTGGGAATTTTCATAATTATAGAATCATAAAATTAAATTATACCATACCATATAATTAATATAACAATCGTCAAAAAAGAAAATGATTCTCTTACTAATTGTACCATACGATACCATGAAAAACCACCATTCAAACAAGCTGTTAGTGATTAGGTTTATCGTTACAATACAATTTTTGTGGGGTTCAGAGTTTATTTATCTTAGTTATTCTATTTACGGACATATTCCTTAATAATTTGACATGCCTAGAATTAAACATACTGAAATAGGCCAAAAGCACAATGTGTGTTAAAATATTTCATCATCAATAGCTTGTATCGGACAAATTAAAATGAAACATAAAGTTCTTACGCATTGTTTTTTGGATGGTTTTTATGTATTGCTATTTGCTTCATTATACAATATAGTGTATTGTATCATATTATATTGTTTTAACTAATATAACACTTTAATAGATTGTATCATTACTTGTTGTTACATATTGTAACATATTAACAATTTGAATGGTAAAAAAAAAGGATGCGAAACATAACTATTATAAAAAATGAAGATAAAAAATAAAATAAGATTATTAAAAAATAAATAAAAACAAAAGAAGAAGAGAATTTTAAGGTCACAACGTGAGCACACCAAATCTATTATTACACAAAATATGACTTATATTACTTAATGATGGATTTAAATGATAGAATATAATACAATTTAAACATTAATCAAAACAAACATCGCATCTAAACTAATAATACAATACAATATAATTCACTGGGTAACAACCATCCCCACAAGGTACAAGTGTAATAATATATGTTTTGATAAGAATAGTACAAACCATACTACTGATGGAAGTTACAAGCTACTTATCATCGAGTGACATAGTTCTTCACTGAGGAAGTTTGTTAAGCTTACAATAGACATAATCCTTGTACTTCTTGGTCTTGAATTTGGGTGGGTTGGCCTCATTAATCAGTTTAGGCATTGGCCCAACTTCATGCTCTGGTGGGGGCTCCAAGAAAACAGGCCATGACATTCTTGTCTTGTCCTTGTTCACTGTTGTCCGGTGGTACACACTCTTATATTTCCCATTGCTAAGAATCTGTTCAGCCATTCATTTTTAGAATCGAAACATAGGACTAATCGAACTTTTTCTTTGTTAGAAAAATTTATTAAACATGAACAAATATTTAATTTAAAACCCAATTATTAATCACCACTTGAAATCGCAGCCCTAAAATTCAAAATCCAATCCTAATTCGTGTCTCTGTAGCGACAACTAGGGTATTTAACATACAACATCAATAATCATACTAGAGTCTGATTCCAAGCAAAATTGAAGATTTTGGAAAACCCAACAGTTGAAACAAGTCTGAATGCAGTCAAAATGATAGAATGACGAAGAAGAAGATATACCTCAATTTGGTCACCAATGTGTACAATTATTGCATTTGGTATGTAACTGACATCATACCAATGGCCATCTTTAAAGACTTGGAGGCCTTGGACTTCATTTGGCACAAGAAGGGTGATGTAGGACATATCTGTATGAGCCACAACTCCAAGAGCCAAATCTGGCCGTGGGCATGGTGGGTAATAATTGATCTTTAACATGTAAACTATGTCTTCACTACCAGCTGCCTCAATCATTTCATGGGCTTCCAAACCAAGCCCAAGCGACAAGCTCCTAAACATCTTATCTCCAACATCGCGCAACTTCTTTGCGTATTCCTCATTTGCTTCCCTACATAAACACAAATGATCCATCGTCTATAAATAGTTATATATATGATGTTGTATAATTGTGATATATATATATATATATAATTATGCATCAGAAATATATATATATATATATACATCTTCCTCAA
>DF358856.1:10458-55487 GCA_000787875.1 Solanum virginianum | reverse complement strand
TCAACGACCTGAAGAGGACAATTATATTAGAAAAGAAATAGAAGGAGACAATCATTCGTGATGAAAAAATTGAGATAATAAAAGCAAAGCCAAAATTAAACGAGGTTTTAAAAAAATGTTGTTCGTCGCAAAAGATGGAAGACAAAGGCAAAACAAGGTCTAGTTGGTGATGAAAATAATTTTATTATGTGGCAGAAAATGAAGTCAAAGGAAAGGGGAGCAAGCAATTTTGACAAATGAAAATGCCGAATGCTAATTTTGGTAAAAATTGATGATTGGTTTGTTTTGGATGAAAAATATTTTTATCTTCCTTGTGAATTCAGTCTACAACGTAAATAGTCCAAGTAACATCAGATGCAGTCCATCTTGGCTCAAAGATAAATTATGACAACACCACGTGGCAACCATGCAAATCGTTTCACCCATGCATCTTTCTTTCGGCATTTACCTTTATATATACATCTCACAACATAAATATAAATGAATTTCTATTGTTTAATATATTTTAATCTATTATAATAGGTAATCTATTTCTTTTTTTATACTAAATTTATATATACTTAAAATACAGTTTAGTATCCAGTTCGATAAGAAATAAATATTGATGTATAAAATTAATATTCCCTCCCAAAAAATGATTTTCTTTGCCTTTTGGATTGTTTTAAAAGTAATGATACTTTTTTTTTTAAACAAAAGACTTTGATTTTAACCTTTTACTTAATACTTTCAAATTAAAAAAATATTTTAATATATTTAATATAACTGTAATTAAGGATCATAAAATTAAAAAATCTTATTTTTTTTTTAAATCCATACCAATTCAAGCTCTTGTGTTTGGTTAAGAATTTAAAAATTCATATAACTAATATATGTGTAAATAATTAAAAACCTTATGTATTTCCTCGAACTGCTTTTTTAAACCCTTTAAAAAAAAAGAAATCTTATTTCTTTTTTTTTCAGAACATGTTAATTTCAATTTTTTATATATCATTAATTGATATTTTGGTACAGTGATATAATCCTAATTTTGGATCACAAAATTCAAATTTCTTTCTTTTATTAACTTCACATCAAGTTAAATTAGATTCTTCTCCTTGAAATGAAGTATTATTTTATATAGAATAAGAAATAAAATAACTAATTGCTAAATATATTTATAAAATAATATATGCATTCATTTATAAATTAATTCCCATATACAAGTTAAACTTAGAAATAACTAAAAAGATGAGAGAGAGAGAGGGGGGGAAACCTGTAGAAAGGAGGGTTTTTAGGCCAATAACGATAGTTGATGGCTGAAGGAGGCCAAATCTTATGAAACAAATGATCCACCCAACCTTTTTTCCCTTCCACTTCCTTCTGCAAAGAAGTCCCATACCCTTCTATACTCTGCGCCCCTGGCTTCTTCGCAATCAACTCTTTCTCTTCTTGTGGCACTTCCTCAAAGAACTCCTTCCCAACTTTCTGTAAATTCGCAATCACCTCATCTGGAATCCCATGATTTATCACTTGAAAAATACCCCACTCTTTGCTAGCCTCAGCTATCTCTTTCGCTATTTTTTCCTCATCGACACAAGTACCTATGTCGATGACTGGCACCTCAAGAACTACTCCGTGCAGCGTTGTGGCCACAGGTTGTTCGTTCTCTGAACGAATATATTCCGATGGAATTGTGTCCATGCATCTCGTTATTGACGATATCGCTTGTACCCTCGCCACCTCCATCAGGGCTGTTGTGCTCTGACCTTGAACTGTTTTCATTCTTTTTTTTTTTCTCTGTTTGGTTTTTCTTTATTACATGCACATTTTGTTTCCTTTTTATAGGAAAGTGACCCGGTGTAGTTTTTACTGCTTCTATTTCCGAACCTCTATTTTGCTTATGTGAAGGAAAATATGATTTAACAAAACAGCGGGATCCTTTTTTTTTTTTTAATTTCTCGTCAAAGTCACGTGGATTATTGTGGTTCACTAATGCCACCTACCCATCTTGTTAGCACCGCTTCATTCTTTTCTTTTCAAAAAAAATCTCATTTTATTATAATTTAAAATAATTTAATTTAATTTTTAATAAAATTTTTCTCATTATTTTAAATCATAAGTTTAAAAGTCATTTCTTTTCAAAAATATTAAAGAATGTCACATAAATAAAAATGAAGAGAGTATTTGTTTTTTAAAAATCTGAAATGAAAAGTAATATGAATTAAATTTTTAATCTCTCAGTATTAAATAAGATACATTAGAATATATCAAAATATTTCTTCTAAATGTGTCATAGAGAAAGTTAAAACTAACACTAAAAAATTTTGAAAATAAAAAAAAGATATTCTTTATTTAAAAAAGAAATGTAACAACAAACAAATTAGTAGAGACTAGTCAGTAGATGAAAATGAGAAAGAAAAAGCATAAAAGTGTAAATAGGATGGAAAGCGACACTTAGTATTGTAACTGCCACTCCTTCAACCTACCTCAAATTAGTATGCAAAACAAGAGGGTGTTTTAATAGGTGTTCGGCAGCCTGTCACTCCTTCAAACTACCCCTAAGTCTTGTTTGGATGACTTTCCCTACTTCCACTTAAAATCACATCTATCAATTGATATTTACTAGGTATAATAGCTGAGACAACGATCAAAATGGTGGTTAATGTACATGTAATGGGTTGTTTTAGTTTTTAATATATTTTATTTGATTGAAATGGTTCTTTATCGTATAATAATAGTCATTATTTTAATTCTTAAATATAGATTATTTTCACTGAAATGATTTTTGAGTATATAAAAAATGTGATTATTTTTGTCCTTTATTTTAAACCTAAGAGATTTATTAAAAAAAAAGAAAGAAGAAGTAAATTTAAATATGGACCATATGTGGCTGTCAAATTTCACTATTATTATCTTCTTTGTTCGCTCCAAATTAAAGAAAGAACTCCACAAATCTAACATTATTTTCTCTACTTACTTCTCTGAAGATTATGCTAAGGTTTACATTCACGAATTGATAAGGTTGCATGGAGTCGATTATATCAGAAATGGGTGCTCAATTTACTTCTCATGTTTGGCAGTCGTTCCAGAAAGACCTTGGTACGAAGGTGAAGCTAAGTATCACATTTCATCCTCAAACGGATGGACAAGACGAAAGAACAGTACAAACGTTGGAAGATATGTTGGGGGCTTGTGTGCTTGATTTCAACAGAAGTTGAGATGATCACTTACCTCTTATTGAATTTGCTTATAAAAGCTTTCACTCAAGTATTGAAATGGTATTATTTAAAGTATTGTATGGTAGAAGGTTTAGATCACCGGTGGGATGGTTTGAGGTTGAATAAATATCCTTGATTGGACCAGAATTGACACTTGATGACATGGAGAAGGTGAAAGTCATAAAGGAAAGGTTGAAGGCTGCTCAAAGTCGTCAAAAGTCATATGCCAATGTTAGGAGAAGAGAACTAGAGTTTGATGAAGGTGATTGGGTGTATTTAAATATCTCACCAATGAAATGAGATGCGTTTTGGCAAGAAAGGAAAATTGAGTCCCAGATATGTAGGATCTTATAAGATAGTGAAGAGAGTTGGGAAAGTAGCCTATGAACTAGATTTTCCTATAGATAGCTATGGTTCATTCGGTGTTTCACGTGTCGATGTTAAGGAAATGTTTAGATGACCCTAAGTTTATTGTTCCATTAAAGGATGTGTCTATTGAGGAGGATTTGACTTGTGAAGAAGTATCAGTTGAGATTTTGGATCGAAAAGTGAAAAGATTGAGAAATAAAGAGGTTGTATCCCAAAGTATTATAGAGAAATCAGGAAGTTGAAAGTGCTCTTGGAGACTGAGGCGTACATGATGAAACGATACCCTTATCTTTTTTTTTTTCTGTTCAAACCTAAGGTACTTAATATGATCTATCCCTCCAAAGTTCTATGAATACGTGTCTCTTCATAAGTTGCATGCATGCATGATCATGAAATTATTTTTGAATGATATTTGATGCATAAGTTTGATGATTTTATGAAAATGATGATTAAATCTCATTTTTATATATATGTTATAATGATGACTATGTTTATACTCTGTTCAAGTGTATTTCTATTCTCATTTGAGGACGAATATCTCAAGGGGGAGATATTATCACATCCCTCATGCTTATAAGCTAGGAAAAATTGAAAGTTTAGAATTTTGGTGCAGGTTTAATCCCCCGAGCCAATCTATGACCTGTGAAAAAATTCACGAGTTGTAGGTTGACTTCGTGGATTGAGTCCAGTGAAATGAAAAAATTAAAGAATTTTTGGAAAGCAAGTTACTAATTAACAGGACGGACCGTATGAAAAATCATGACCCGTCAAAGGTTTCGTAGATAGGAGTTCTAAAGGACTCAACATTTTTCTAAGTTTGGAACACTTCTACAAGAGGACTTATGACCCATAGATGGATTGATGAGTCGTCTTGCATGTTCGTGGTTTGAAAGATACAAATTCCAGTAGTTCAACTTTTGTGACATGAAGTTCTACGGATGGGCCAATGTACGGTTTGTAGGTTGACTACAGCCCGTGGATGGGGTCTCATAGTTGATTTCGATAATTTTTAATAACAAGTATTTTTAACATTTCCTATTCATTTAAGTCCTAAACTAATTCATTTTGGATCTCTTAACTACCTTAACCGACCTAACTGTTATAAGCCTATTCCTAATTCATTCAAAGTCACTCATCCTCAAAATTCTCTCAAAGGTTCTCAATATTTCTCTCTCTAAGTCAAGGATTCCATTGAAGCTAGGGAATGAAGGTCTGACGAAGGTTTTTCTAGATTTTCCTCTTCAATTATAAGGATTTTCACTTGAGGTATATAGTTCTTCATTCATGAATTAGTTTCATCCATGAAACCTAATCCAAAACCTTCTTCTTATAAAAATTTCATGATGATTCCTTATGGACTTTTATGCTATGATTCCAAATGCATTGATTATGATTCCTATATGATAATCATATCTAATTACTCATGAATTATGATGAATTACATGATGTATATGATTTTCAAACAAAGGTATATCATTTCAACGTATGGATGATTAGGGCTTAATGATTTGATGTGAGTTTCTTCACTATTGATCCAAATTAATTTTAATTGCATATTTTCTCTATGAATCTCATTCAACTACTTAATTTTGACTCAGTTGTTCATGAACCCACACTTAACCCTAGTTTCTTATGATAAATCTATGGATTTTCATGATTATGATCTCAAGTATGTAAAAGTATATTTTATGACAATGATGATTCTATGATAAAGAGGGCAATGAAAACCCTAATGTTTATGATGATAATATTAAGATGGGGATGTCTACTCACACTATGATAAAAAGCAAAGTAGTTTATGACATGAGATGTTTTGAAAGATTATGATGACTATTTTACAAGCTATGAAAGTATGATTTTATTGAAGTATGAATTATGTTGAAAGCTATATATATGTATGATTTATGTATTGCATGAGATATGACTTAGCACTGAGAGGGCTTTGATAGATTCCATAGTCCTATATAACTAAGTGCCACCGTAGGAATGATGTCATATTTTTATGCTTTAAAGGTGTGCTAATGGATCCATATAACATTTTAATGAACACTCATCGTTCTAGGATAGAGCCTAAAGGGTGGGGGCAAATGATGGGTTCTCACTGTGCTAGGATAGAGCCTATGGAGTGAGGATCAAGTCTACCTTGGCAAAGTAAACTCCTCTTTGCTTGATGTAGAGAGAACGTCAAAATTTCATGTAATAGTCCACATAGTCTTATATGTCAGTTATGGTCTCCTTCTTACATATGTATGTTAAGGTTATGAATAGATTTGATGATGTTTCTTCACATGATTTTTAACTCGCATTGCTCATGCATATTGTGTCTTTATCCTATTGATTATGATTATGTATATTGATATTATATTGTGATGTCTTTTGATTCATGTCATACCTACATACTTAGTAAATTTCATGTACTAACACATACTTTTTTGCCTACATGATCTAACCATGCAGGGGCGGATAACAAGGCGACTATTTCATTTCGTGGCTAGATTCGGATTTCTGAGCTTGACGATTGTTTGTGAGTTCCCATACTTTGGGAACAAGTCCATTTATGATATTTTTATATGTTCATACTTTGTCATTTTATTTTAATGTATATCTTGAGGATGAGCTAGTAAGCTATATTATAGACCCAGCCAATATCTTATGATGTAGAGGCATATTTTGAACACTACAGATTGATGTATATTCCCTTAAAGAAAACTATGATGTTCTTAGTTTTATGCATTTCCTCTTTCTTGTTCTCTTATTTATGTTTATATTACCTTATGAATGCTTATGATATGAACACGAGATTTGGATGAGATGCTTTTGGGTATCACATTCGCTGTATCATGGCTAAGCCCTAGATCGATTCGTGACAGTTGCCCAAGGGTCGAAAGAAAAACCACCATGTGACAAGTATGATAGACAAGTATGATAGACTCTATTTGGGGGAATGTAACAATGAAACTAATGCTTGCTACAAGTATGGTCAGGCAGGTTACTTCCCGAAGGATTTCCCAATGTAGAGACAAAATGATGAAGATAATAAGACTCAACCTTCTTCTACAAATCGTCTATATGCTATGGATAGTTGACTATCATGATCCAAAATTTGATGTCATGATGACACACATCTCAAAGCACCCACCCTGATGTGTACGAAAAAAAATTCATACAAGAAACCCAAGAAAGAAGTCAAATCACAAAGCAAGAAATGAAACAAAATAAATTACAATCTCAAAATCTGGTGTCATGAGTATAAAGAGAATATAATATAATGACTTGAACAATACAAACCACACAGTCTCTTATTTGTTTTCGTTTTTATTTCTTAAATTGAGAAGTGTTTATAATACTTATTTGAAGGACATTTTTTAGCCGAAAACATAACAATGAGTACATTTTTGACTCCCTGCGACAAAAAAGTTGAACTATTATACACACACAAAAAAATATCAATTCTTATTAAATTACTAGATTCTAAATTAATAGTTTATACATATTAAATGAATTTTCTAAAATTAATTTAATTTAAAATAAAATTGTTTAGGTTCAATCGAACTCAATTCCTAAACTCCAGCTACACTGTCTACACAAGACTTTATGCAGAACAAAAGCATGAAGAAGATGGCAATCCTTCATTTTATGTAATTTAATTAATAGTATGCATGATACCATGTATTATTTACTAAAGATCTCACATATGTTTGGAAGTAAAGATTTATTTCATGCCATATGATTGGTTGCCCCAAATTCCAGCCAAACTGTGCATGCATGATCACACGTTGTGTTTTATTCCGAAACTTTCTTCATACTTTGTATGCACGTGACCTGTTATTTTTAAAATTTCTAAATTGGGCCAAGTCTATGAATGTTATAGCACAATTAACAAAAAGAAGACAAAGTCTTCACTGAATTTTTTAAAACAATTAAGAAAACTTAATTTTAAGACTAACAAAATAAAAAAGTTCTAAATTTTTAGAGAAAATGAATAAGATTTTTAATTTTTATTTTGAGAAGGTATTAACATTTAAAGTTCCATTAATGCGAGGTTGATCGATGGCTGATCTAACTTAATTGACTAAGGATATATTTGATATGGAGGAAAATATTTTCCCAAAAATATTTTTCAATTTTCTCATACTTGGTTGACTTAAATGTTTTGAAAAAAAATATTTTTCATATCAACTCATTTTCCTCAAATTTAATGAAAATGACTTCCTTCTAAAAATTAAAGAAAATATTTTTAAAAACTCTTCTAATTTCAAATTAATTTTTTTATCCCATACGTACCACAATCCCCCTCCTCAAAAAAATTATTATTATTTTAAAAATAAAATAAAATTAAAAATTTACTTTTGAAAAGAATTTCACATTTCAAAAATTTTATTTTTTCCCTCATTCCTATTCCAACCCACCCAATTCACCCTCCACCCCCAAAATAATGTTTTGAAAAAAATCCCCCACCTTCACCCCAACCCAAACCCTCCACTCCATACAAAAAAATTAAAAATTTATTTGTACAAATATTTTAAATTTTAAAAATTTTAATTTTTATTTCCATCTCATGGCCCCATGCTCTCAGCCCCTCTCCCTGCCCCCCGCTCCGCCCCCTCCCCCACCCGCCACCCCATACAAAAAAGTTAAAATTTTATTTTTTAAAAAACTTAAATTTTAAAAATTTTAATTTTTTACTCCACCCCACCCTCCATCCCCACCCCCAGAAGCCCATTCCCACCCCCCACAAAAGAGTTTAAATATTTTTAAAAAATATTTCAAATTATAAAAATATTTTTATATCAGAAATTTTTTTAAAAGATGTTTTCTACTCTCTAGCTAAAAACAGAATTTTTTTTTATAAAAAATATTTTCATTCATTAACCAAACAATAGAAAATATTTTTCAAAAAATATTTTTCACGCACCAACCAAACATGAAAAAATGAGTTAAAAATCAACTCATTTTCTATGAAAAATATTTTCCATGAAAAATATTTTTTCTCCGCACCAAACACGCCCAAACTATCAAAAAATTTGAAACTTAAAAATCATTTCAGTAACAAATCTATGTTAAGTAATCTAACTAATTTAAAAAGGAGTTCAATAATTACCTATCTTTGAAAAGATGACTTAAAATAAATAATAAATTTCTATAAGCTATGGCCGAATAAAACTTATGAGATAACTTTAACTAAAAAGGACTTGAAAGAAAACGTTTTACTTTTTAAGAAAATATGATCAATAATCTAAGTAGAAAAAAAAGAACAACATTTTTTTAAAGCTTAACTTTAAAAGTGACATAAATTTTTAAAAGAAACATTTTGAAAGGAAATTGACAAACTTAACCGTTTCGTAAGAATTTGAAAACTTGTCAAAAATGACTAAATATCAAAGCGCGGAATCATTTAAAGAATCAAATAAAAAATGGTATATCATTTGGAGAATTTAATTAAGTTCAACAAATGAAAATGTTGGAGTTTTTTAATACAAATAATCAAAATATCAAAAAAAAAGGGAAGTAAATAGATAAAGGCTTTGGGCCTCTCCCGAATTTGAATCTTGGGCCTGAATCCAGTTATTGTTGGCCTGGACTGGAATTTGAGCCCTTTCCCTGTTGCTGCTAGATTACAACAACAATAACACGCCCAGTGAAATCTCACAAGTAGAGCTTGGGAGGGTAAACTGTACGCAGACCTTACCACTACCTCATAGAGATAGTGAGGATGTTTCCTAAAGACCCTCATCTCAAAAGAATTATTCCCAAAAGTAGAAAATACTAGATATGAAACGACTAGAATGGACAAAAAATAAAAAGTTATAAGGAATGGAAGTAACAAAATAAATGACGGATAATAACAATACAATATATAACGACACGACTATCTCTACTAACCTACTATATCATAAGCTCCGACATCATCCTACCCATACTAGCCTTCTAAACTTCTACCCTAATATGCAACCTCTACTCTTTTCTATCTATGATCATATCCTCGGTGATACAAAGTTACGTATATCTTGTCTAATCACCTTCCCCCAATACTGATTCGGTCTACCTCTATCCCTTGCGTAACCCCAAAATCCATCATTTCACATCTTCTGACAGGAGCATCAATACTTCTTCTCTAAACATACCCAAACCATTGCAGTCTCATTTTTCTCATTTTGTCTACCACGGATGTCACTCCTAACTTCCCCTCAATAATCTCATTACTAATTGTATCCTCCCTGATGTGTCCACACATCCATCTCAACATCCTCATCTCCACGACCTGCCTCTTTTGAACATATGATTTTTAGATTGGCCAGCACTCCACCCCATGAAACAGAGATGGTCTAACCACCATTTTGTAAAACTTCCATTTAGGTATAGGTGGTATCTTCTTATCACACAATACTCTACAGGCAAGCCTCCATTTCATCCATGCTTCCCCAATATGATGTGTGACATCATTGTCGATATTGCCACTACTCTGGATGATGGACCCAAAATACTTTAAGTTTTCTTTTTTGGGAATAGTTTATGTGGCAGGCATCACTTCAATGTCTGCGTTATCCATCACAACACTAAATTTGCACTTCAAGTATTCTGTTTTGGTCCTGTTCAGTTCGAACCCTTTGGATTCCAAAGTATATCTCCAAAATTCTAATATATCATTAACTTTAGTCCGAGTCTCATTAATCAGTTCTATGTCATCTGCAAATATCATACACCATGACACCTCCTCTTGAATAGATTGTGTCAGCTCATCCATTACTAAGGCAACAAGAAGATAGCTCAAAACAGATCCCTTATGAAGTCCCATCTCAACAGAAATATACAACGAGTCTCCTCCTACCATTCTTACTCGAGTTTTGGCTTGTTCTTAATCACCCTAATATACACTATTGTAAGATCTTTCATCTCTAGACATCTCTATAGGACATCCCTCAGAACTTTTTCATAGGCCTTCTCAAGGTCAATGAATACCATATGAAGTCCCTTTTTCTCTTCTTATATTTCTCTACTAATCTCTGAACAAGATGGATTACTTCAGTAGATGACCACTCCGGTATGAATCTAAATTGATTCTCTGAAATGGGCACTCCTTTTGTCACCCTCATCTCCACCATTCTCTCCCAATCCTTCATACAACAACAACAACAACAACATACCCAGTGAAATCCCACAAGTGGGGTCTGGGGAGGGTAGGATGTACGCAGACCTTACCACTACCTAAGTAGAGAGGCTGTTTCCTGGGAACCCTCATCTCAAAAACCCATCCTAATCCTTCATAGTGTGGCTTAATAACTGGATACCCCTGTAATTGTTACAGTTTTGAAAATCATCCTTGTTCTTGTATAATAGAACCATTGTACTCCTCTTTTAATTGGACATCTTAACGGTCTTCATAATAGCATCAACCTAGTCAATCACTCAATACTTTTTTTACCATGCTCTTCTAAAACTCCACCGAAATCTCATCGGGTTTGATCGCTCTCTCTTTGTTCATCCTACTAATAGCATATCTAACCTCCTCAACTCTGAAGCGCCTACAATAACCAAAATTTCGATGACTATTAGAGTATGTCAAATTACCCAACTCAATGTCTTTGTTCCCTTTTTCATGTAAGAGCTTATGAAAGTAAGCTTGCCACCTTAGCTTAATGAAAGTCTCATCCATCAATACCTCACCCTCCTCATCCTTAATGCACTTCACTTGATCAAAGTCACGAGCTTTTCTTTCTCTCTTTCGCGAGCCTATACAATCTTTTATCCCCACTTTTTCACCTAACTCAACATACAAGTGCTCAAACACTGTTGTTTTAGCAATTGTCACTGCCGTATTCGCTTCTGTCTTTGTCGTCTTATAGATATCCTTAAGTCTTTATTTTTTATCCTCATCCTTATCCCTACATTCCAATCACTTCGTATAGGCAATCTTCTTTGCTCTCACTTTTGCTTGAACTTCTCCACTCTACCACTAATCTCCTTGACATCTACGAAAGGTCTCTCTCGATATCCCTAGTACCTCGGTAGCTACTTTTCTAATGTAACCAGCCGTGATGTCCCATATGGTGTTCACATCTTCACTAATACTCCAAACCCCCAAACTATTCAATTTTCCCCCATCTTCTGAGGAAGTGCTAGAGTCATGCCTCTCCATCTAATCCTCGATAGGGTAAAAATAGTCTTCATCTTCTTACCCCTTATAATCTCTAAGTCCATTACTAAAAGCCTATATTGATTGGAAATATTTTCGCTTGGCATAACCTTGCAATTCTTACAAAGATGTCTATTACCCTTCTGGAGGAGTAAGTAATCAATCTGAGTCTTAGCTACCATACTATAGAAGGTAACCAAGTGATTTTCCCTCTTCAAAAAATATGAGTTAGCAATAACCAACTCAAACGCTTTAGCAAAGTCCAAGAGAGACATCCCACCTCCATTCCTCTCCCAAAAACCAAAGCCTCCATAGATATCATTAAACCAACTAGAAGTCACACCGATATGCCCATTAAAATTCCCTTAGTGAAGATTTTTCTGTGTCCGGTATACCTCTCACAACCTCATCCAAATCCTCCCAATAGAGCTTTTTCAGGTCCTCATCTAGGCCCACTGTCATGCCTCGAGAGGGTACTCTAGACGTGATAGACACTCAGAGACTATTACTAGTCACCAAGAAAACCACTTGGCCTCATCACATTTATTCAATCATAATTCAACATATCAACGAAAGACTAAAAATAATGAAAGGTGGTCAATTTCGATTATAGATAGTCAAATCAAATCAGTAAGGCTAGTGTGAAAGAAACTATCCCAAATAATAATCTCCAATTGCAACTCGACAATTTAGTCTATGAAGGCTCTATCTAAACTATCTAGATGGTACCATGACCAGCCACAACTACCTTAATTGAAGGGAAATAAAGTATTAAACTCAAGCTAGATGAAAGTATAAATGTATAACTAATAAGTTATGAAAATACAACTTTTACGATGCTTAATACATAAAATTATTGTGAGTTGTTAAACGCATTTGTTAGTTTAATATGTGTTTTATGTTTATTTTGTAGAAAAATGGCAATTGTATGAATTCTACGAATGTTAAGCTAATTTATTGGGAAATAGAGTGTATCTGGCTGTGAACATGATGAGACAAATCATGAGAGTCATGAGGCATTACTAGGAGGCTGGGGAATTACAATAAAGTAGCAGCAAAAGCCACAATGCACACAACATAACCTATCTCGGACAAACGATCAAGTCATGTTATTGCTTTGTTTGTGTCATGCTGGGAAGTATGTTACTGCCCATGACCAGTTAAGCAGCTCATGTGATGGTATGATGATGAAGAGAAGTAGTAAAAATTGTCCAAGAGCAACATAGGACAAAATGGAACAAAATAGGAAAAAAGAACACACCACGGGCATATTCATGACGCGTGGTGATGTTCACCAGCCGTGAAACTAGTCGTCTAGTCCATGGGGTTGAAGAGAGTTGTTGTAACCTTTACCATAAGCCCTTGCACGACTCATAGTGCACTCCACAAGCTATTAAGTGCTCATACCAGGCACCTAGACAGCGAGAAAACAAGAAAGGCCAAGGCAAAGTGCAAGGCTGCCTTTCATGACTCGTTTACACCTTCACAAGTCGTGAAGGTGTTTGTGATGTGAAGCCTATGTATGGGCGATTTTCAAAGCAGGTGAGGCACCATGAAAGGGCTTGAATGATGTTCAAAAGGACCACAAGTCGTGGTACAGTTTGTTAAAGAAGAAACTTGAAAGAGCATGCAAGGGGAAGGCTAGGTAGTTTTAAACCAAGTCGATAATCACGACTAAGTTCACTGATCATGGTACTTTTCATGGATCATGAAGGTACCTCATGAAGTGGACAAGGCCTGGACTATTTTCATGCCAAGGAATACACCAAGGGGAGGGTGGAGGCTTGTGAAACTGACTACGATCCATGGTCAGTCCCGTGAAGAAGATAAGCATCCAAATTTGTTTTAGTTTTCCTAGTCTAACTAGGATTTGTTTTCCTTAGTATTTTAGGCTAGATTTGTTCCTTGCATGACTTTTACATCAATGTTTCCAAACTTTTTCATCAAATACATGGCTGGACATTGAACCTCAAGAACACAACATTAGATGTGAGTTTTGATTATCGTTTGGAATTTTAATTCTCGTTTTCATATGTGAGTTAAGAATTTATTTTTCCTCTTTTGTAAGTAATTTCAACATGAATTTAAACATGATTCTTGTTTTAAACCTTGAAAGTTCGATGATCTAAACCCACAACTAGGGTTGTGAGAACCATGACATCTTAATGAATTAGGCAAAATAAGGTTTTGTTGGGACTTGTATTGCATGTATTGTGATATCCTTTGCTTAAAAGTCTTTCTTGATGAGTGCACACATTGAGAACTTGCCCATCTTCATTAATTGTCCAAGAGGAAACTAATGATTATGAAAAGAAGATTACAATAGGAGATAGAAGTAATCAACCTAATTTTGAATCACTTGAGCTCGAAAAGGGATAGTATAATTAGGCTTAGGGATTAGCTTGTATCTAAAGAACTTGAGATCGGGAGGTGATAGTTTTCAAAAATTAAAAGCGACGGTTAGTGTTAAAAATATTCTGAGACCAAGAGGAGATGAATGAGATACTTATAGGAAGGATCGGGAGGTGAACTAGAAGTTACTCAACTCGCTAGATTTTGCATGTTATATAACAAAATATAGACCCGATGTTAATTGCTCACTAGTTAAGCGTCATGAGGAACACAACTATAGTAATCATTAAGCTATATAAGCCTTAGTTTATTTTTCTTTTGTACTCGTAATTAAGAGTTTAAATCAAAACCCCCCATTTTTACTTTTCTGCATTTGTTTGTTTTCTAGAAGTAGAACTTATGACTGAAGTAGAATAACTAGTAGAGTTGTTTCAACCTATTCCATGTGGGATCGACCCCGACTCTAAGTTGGATAAATAGACTGCTAATGATTGTCCATATTCTATAACAGGATTGTGTTTGAATGTTATAAAAAATGACACTGTTATCGGGGAATGCAACCTTGAAATAATCTACTAGCTTTCTATTTTTAGTTGTAGTTCTATTTCCTGATTTTGACTTGTTGTTTTTGTTTGTTTTTGTAGGGAACAAGTAGTTTATTCCAACCACCCATAGTAAGGGTGGAATATTAATTCCCTATGACTCTGAGCTACAAAGATTAATTAGGAGGTAAAGGCACATGATCGTGAAACGTATAGGTAGAGAGGGTTGGCTTTGAATACTGATAATAGGGGTAACGATGACCTAGGTTTGAATGATTAGAATGATAATGGGTTGCAACTAGCAACACCTCTACAACAATAGCCTGCACCTGGTTGCTTGGCCCTCAACAACCACAAGCAGTGCAAGATGATGATGATGGTGTTAGAGCTATAGGGGCAATAGTCCTTCCCCCTTTGCCCGCAGGTGTCAAATTTACCATCACTAGTACTATGCTTCAGATGATCACCTTGAAGGGACTGTTTAGAAGAGCTGCAACTGAGCATGCAAATCAACATATCATGAACTTTGCGCCTACGTATCACTCTTCTGAGATTCTAAGTGTCAGTCAGTAAGCTATCCATTTGAGATTGTTCTCATTATCTCTAACTGGCAGTGAAATGAAGTGGCTAAAAGAACTACCTCATGATTCCATATGAACCTGGAGAAAGTTGAAAAAGGTTTTCTTGGAAAGATTCTTCCCTGCATCAACCAGACTGAAAATGAAAGATGAGATTAGCGTCCACAAGCACTATATGAGACATGGGAAAGATTCAGGCAGAAGCTCAAACAATATCCCAACCATAATTTTGCAAATGAGTAATTGAAGAAGGTCTTCTACATGTCCTATAATTTTACGAACAAGCCAATAATTGTGCAATATGTGGAGGATCATATATAGCTGATCTTCTATATGTCCTACAACTTTGTGACTAAGCCAATAATTGATGCAGCATGTGGAGGATCATATATGGCCAGAAAATTCCCAGACATCATTATGATTTTGGATCAAGTGGTGAAGAACAACAAGGCTTGATACACTAGAGATGGGAACTACTCTGGGTTCATTTTTTAGATGACTAGTGAGCAAAGTAAGAAAGAGAAAGAGCGGGACCAAGCTATGGGTCACATGCAAACACAGATTGACTTGTTGACTAAGAGGCTATTTGGTGGGAGATTAGAAAAAGTTAAAGCTATGAACACCTTCGCCAGGTATGATGAGCCAAGATTCAACTTTCATGAGGATGCCAAGTTCATGAACAATCAGGGTGGTTTCCAAACTTACAACTCTAGGAACTAAGGTCGAAACTATTAATAGGATGGATACTATGGTAGAAGGAACAATTGGTGATCAAGAAAATTGGTGGCAAAGAGACAATTATAGAAATGATCAAAATGGTATATATGTACATCCCAGAAATAAAGATAAGGGTAGAACTGGTTCAAGCAACTCTCGATTGGAGGAGATGGTAACACAAGTGCTTGAAAAGGTTGAGTCAACTAAAACTGGAGTCAAAGAGCTGAAAAGTGATGTGTTGAAAATGAATCATTTAGTTGAGTCACACTCAACCTCAATCAAGCACTTGGAACAACAAATGGGCCAACTTTCAATAGCAGTGAATCAGAGAAAGAATGGTACACTACCTAGTGACACTGTTCCAAATCCTCAGACTGAAAAATAATTACAACTTTGCATATATCGTGCCACAATAATAAATCAGGTGTTGCATAGGAGGCAACCCATAAGGATACTTAATGAAGTTTGAATAATCATGTACGCTACTACTGATGCATAAGGCATTGCAGGTATGATCACTTTCTTTGCTTTACTTATTGGTCTGACATGCATTGGGAACAATGTATGCAATTTTTATGGGTAGTGGGACATCCTGAACACTGAGAAGTTTTTCTTGTTTAGGTCGTTTGTTTATATAAATATTAGTGTTTATAGGAGTCTATAGTAACCCATAAATTTTGTAAAAAAATGTCCCAATTTAAAATATTTTCAAAAAACTTGTATGTGTATGCATCCTATTCTGACAAAGCATTAGATACATTGTATAGTTAGCATCTTGATGAATGAAGCATGCCTGTGTTATTAGTGCTGAATAGTGTAGGATTTGTGACATATGCGTGTGAGCTTATTTGTCTAATTCAGTTGATGCACTTGTGAGCTAGAACTTACCTGGTTAGTCTTGCTAAGACAATTGAATGATTGGGTTAGGATATGATCTTAGTCCATTTTATTATGAAGTTACTCAACCTAAATGTTGACCAACTAAATGAAATTGTTGCCTTTGAACCAAAAGTTGAGCCTGAATAGACCTTTTCTTTGTAATCACCCAACTCACCTTCCTCATCTATCTGCAGATCTTTACTTTGACGCTGGTCTCTCCAAGGACATTGTGAACCTCAACCTAGGCTCAAAGCCTAAGTGGAGGGTGGCTTATACTGGCCCTGGTCCTTTCAAAAGACATTGTGTACCTTAACTTGGGCTAAAGGCCTAAGTTGAGGGTGACTATTTTAGGAAAAGCAAAAACAAATATTGAATAAAAAGGAGTCAAGTGAGGAGAGGAGAGAAAATTTGGGGGTGTGATCGTGAGTAAAATAAAATAGCAAAAAATATTAAAACAAAGAAGAAAAACAATGAATGAAAATAGAAATCACTCCTAATGATGAAGAAAGTTAGAAGAACAGGGGCAATAAGAGTTTAGGGCCGAAAGTAGATGGCTAAGACAAAATAGTGTCTTGGAGGGGAAAATTAGTCACTTTGATCCTATATGTACCTCACTCTATCCCAAGCCTACTTTACAAGCCGCAAAAGTCCTAAAGTGATCCTAAAAAGGTCATTTGAGAGTCAAAGTTGGTGAAAATAAGGGCAAGCATATGGTCTGTACTCGTGTGCCAGTTGAAAATCTTTTGTGAGTGTTTCTACAATCCAATCTCTTTTTACATTTATATATCATGTGTGATACTTCTTTATAGTGAGGGCACTATCCTTGCACTTTCTGGTTGCTATTCTGACTAGTTCATCTTTGTTCTTATTAATTGGGCCAACTGTAAATGGTATAATGCTTAATTTGATTTCTGTGAGTCTGTTTGGGTGCAAGTACATTGCAAGTTTACTTTTTGGGCATGAGTGTGATGATCAGTTATATTTGCGCGTCGTTATGTTTTACTTTTGGTCATCGCTCAAGGACAAACAATGATTCTAAGTCGAGGATGTTGGTAAGTCATGAAAAAACAACTTTTATGATGCTTAATACATAGAATTATTATGAGTTTTTAAGCACGTTTGTTAGTTTAATATGTGTTTTTATGTTTATTTTGTAGGAAAATGGCAATTACATGGATTCTATGGACATTGAGCTAATTTATGGGGAAATAGAGTGTAACTGGCTATGAGCATGATGAGACAAAGAATTAGAGCCATGAGGTACTGCTAGGAGGCTGAGGAATCATAACAAAGCATCAGCAAAAGCCACAACGCGCACAATATAAACTATCTCAATCAAAATGATCAAGTTATATTGTTATCGTGCTGGGAAGTTTGCTACTTCCTATGCCCAGTTAAGCAGCTCATGTGATGGTATAACAATGAAGAGAAGCAGTAAAAAATATTCTAGGAGCAACAAAGGACAAAACGGAGCAAAAAAGGATAAAGGAACACACCACGGGCATGTTCACGACCCATGGTGATATTTACCAGCCGTGAAACTAGTCGTCCAAGCTATGGGATTGAAGAGTGTTGTCGTAAGCTTCACCATGAGCCCTTGCATGACTTGTGGTGTACTTCACAAGCTGGGAAGGTGCTCGTACAAGGCACCTAGGCAGCGAGAAAACAAGAAAGGCCAGGGCAAAGTGCAAGGCTGCCTTTCACGACTCATTTACTCCTTCACGAGTTGTGAAGGTGTTTGTGAAGAGGAGCCTGTGTATGGACAGTTTTCACACCAAGTGAGGCACCACAGAAGGGCCTGGATAATTATCAAAAGGACCATAACTTGTGGCACAGTTTGTGAAAGGACACGCAAAGGGAAGGTTGGGCAGTTTCAAACCAAGTCCATATTCACGACCAAGTTCACTAATCATGGTATTTTTCACGGATCATGAAGGTACCTAGTGAAATGAACAATGCCTGGACCTTTTTCATGCCAAGGAATACACCAAGGAGAGGTTGAAGGCTCGTGAAACTGACCATGATCCGTGGTCAATCCCATAAAAAACATAACGTCCAGATTTGTTTTAGTTTCCTAGTCCAACTAGGATTTGTTTTCCTTTGTGTTTTAGGCTAGGTTTTATTTAGTATAAATAAGACTTTTAATTATTTTTTAAGCTATCTTGCACCCCACGACTTGGGGCTGCTCTTGCATGATTCTTACATCAATTTTCCAAGACTGTTTCATCAAATACATGATTGGACAGTGAGACTCAACAACACAACACTAGTTGTGAATTTTGATTATCGTGCAGAGTTTTAATTTGTGTTTTTCTTCTTATATTCACGTGTGAGTTGGGAATTGATTTTTCCTCTATTTCTAGTAATTTTAACATGAATTTAAACATGATTCTTATTCTAAACTTTGAAATTTTGATGATCTAGACCCATAACCAGGGTTGTGGGAACCATGACATCTTAATAAATTAGGCAAAATGTACGGTTGTATTGGGACTTGTACTACATATATTGTGATTTCCTTTGCTTAAAAGTCCTTCTTGATGAGTGCACACATTGAGAACTAGCCCATATTCATTAGTTGTATGGGAGGTAATTAGTGATTAGGAGAAGGATATTGCAACTGGAGATAGAAGCAATCAACCTAATTTTGAGTCACTTGAGCCCGGGAGGGGATGGTATACTTATGCTTGGGGATTAGCTTGTATCTAAAGAACTTGAGACTGGGTGGTGATAGTTTTTCAAAATTAAAAGCAAGGATTAGTATTGAAAACATTCTGAGACCGAAAGGATACAAATGAGATGCTTCTAGGAAGGATTCGGATATGAACTAGAAGTTATTCAACTCGCTAGATTTTGCATGCTATATAACGAACAATAGACCCGAGGTTAATTGCTCATTAGTTAAGCGTCATGGGACTACAACCTTAGTTATCATTAAACTATCTAAGCTTTAGTATATTTTGCATTCGTACTCACAGTTTGGACTTTCAATCAAACCCCCCATTTTTACTTGTCCACATTTGTTTATTTTCATGAAGTAGAACCTACGACCGAAGTAGAATAACTAGTAGAGTTGTTTCAACCTATTCCCTATGAGCTCGACCCAACTCTAAGTTAGATAAATAGACTTCTAACAATCATACATATTCTATAACAAGAGTATCTTTAAACGTTACCTGTATCCTATGGAAACAGGGGAGGACTCACCAAATTAGTTGCCTACAATAGATCCTCAATGGTGCGCCTGTTGATGATCTCTAGTACCTGTATTTACATCATTAAATGTGTAACACCCCCTAATACCTCCTACCTTATCTGGAGTAGATACACAGAGGATATTGAGAAAAGACTGAGAAAAGATGCTGAAGAAGGATCCACGAGGGTCATCTATGACCCGTAGAAGAGGTACCATAAACCCCCAGATAACTTGGTGAAATTTTCTAAGTTAGAGGCCTATATATGAGTTAACATATGGCCCGTAGATTGGTTTCGTGAATTGGTGGTCCAAATATCAACTTTTTGGTATCTTGATTTACGAGTTAGCAGATGACTCGTAGAACATTTTACGGCTTGTAGGAGAGGTTTTGTGCCAATTCTAGTAACTCAAATTTTAGGTCCTCTTGTTTATGAAAGATCTTCTATCCCTTGTAGAATAGTCTACGACTTGTAGATGGGGTCTCGTAGACCTAGGCAATAGTTTTTAAGAGGGGTAATGTTGTCTATTCCTGTCCCTTTTAATTAAATCCTTGGATGATTTGGACTTAATTTAAGTCCTAAAATAAAACCTTAAGTGTATTTTCACCATTCTTCATGCTTAGGGATTTCTTAAGAACACCAGAGGAGGGAGAAAATCAAGAGTTCCTAATTCTAACATGAGGATCAACTGAAATTCGACTGTTTCTTCTATTCCTAGGTATGTACGGCTTACTAAAGTGTGGAACTACATTTATTCACATGCCTCTTTCACTTATTTGATTCGAAGTTGAGGACAAAAATTGAGTTTTAAAAATTCTTTCATCCAATTACCAAATCCTTTCCTTTATCATGAGGTCTTATGATGTTACATGAGATAATTGTTGTATTGTATAATCATTGATATGAGATTAACATGTGTATTTTATACTTGATAGTATGAACCCTAAATTTAATGATCTGTATAAAACCTATACATGGGTTGAGTCAAGGTTTGAGTTTGATGTTGATTGTATGAGTTGAGTAACTTGAGCATTATCGAGCATGAAAAACATATTGAACATAGTCATATATATTATCAAGAATCTTACTTGCATTGCAAGATGAGTCTAATTGATGAGTCTGAATGATCGTTTGAGTCTGAGTTGAGTTTGGTTGTCCTTATTTATTGACTGAGTTGATGAGAAACTAAGATGAGTTGAGATGATATAACCTAATAAGGTTAAGGTTTAAGTTGACTGACTGAGCATTAAGGATTGAATTGATTGATGAGTTGAGCATGTTTTAGTCTTGAAAGAGTATCGAGTACCGAATTGGGAGCGAGTAAATAACTACTCTAACCTATAAAACTATGTTACCAGCATAGGATCATTGTACAACACGTTCTGCAACTCATGTCTCAAAAGTTGGACATTTACTATAGATCCATGAGAGAGTTGATCATTTTTACTGTGACAAGTTTAGGATGGGCATAGAAATGATGTCCCCTTCATTGTGTATCACCAAACTAAAGGCGATGGGATTGGATGTCGGTTAAGAGAAACTCCTAAGCAACATTGATTGAGTGTGATATTTTAAATTGAGTTTATTTCTAATGAGTTTACTTTAAAAGCATGATTTACTTTATAACATCCATGTACTGAGTTGAGCATAAGTTGTTGAGTCGAGGTGAGTGAGTCTAGATTTACATTTTGAGCTATTTTACATACCATTATATTCCATGTACTGATGAATATTTGGACCTATATCATTTATAATGCAGATACAGGTAATAGAGGACTTTCGCTCGTGCATCATTGAGGTCTAAATCAGTGCTTTCTCTAAGTTAATAAGCCCTCCTTGTATACTGGATGAGCCATTTTATCTTTTCCTTCAATTGAGTGGTTTGATTCTTTGACTTGGGGTGTTATGGCTTGTCATGGCACCATCTAGACTATTGAGTAGAGGCTTCATAGACATTGAGTAAAAGATTTGTTGAGTATTTTGTATTTCCAAACTTATTCATCGGGAACTATAAGTTAGTAGAGTTATGTTTATCTTGATGATGTTATATTCTATTTGAGTTATTTCTTTCGTTGTCGAGTTGACATGATGATGAGGCCAGGTGATTCTCTTGGGGAATCAAAAATGGTTCTTCAAGTGCCGGCCACGCCAAGGGTACCTTCTTGGGGCGTGACAAACTTGGTATCTGAATATAGAGTTGAAGAGTTATATGGAGTCTATGAAGTCATGTCTAGTAGAGTCTTGTTTATAGGTGTGTTATGCACTACATTTCATAAGCGGGAGGCTATAGGACATTAGGAATTGTTACAACTTCTTGTGTTCTGAGTTTATGCGATAGAGTTAAAACTCTACAAAGCTCTTTTCTAACTCGTACGTTACATGCTTGCAGATCATGCCACTTAAACGTACCATGACCTAAAGGAATGCTTTAGCTAGTAATATTGAGAACCCCACTTCAAAGGTGCCTCCTCTGATGGAAATGAGAGGTCGAGGTCAACCGACCAGAGCAACTGGTGTTCCTGTGACACCTATTTCTCCACCTGTTCCTACCATAGAGGTTGACTTCAGAGCAACTATTACTATGCTCACACAGTTGGTAGCTACCCAGAGTGAGAACCAGGGTTCACAGACTCCTAGCTCTATCTCTCAAGAGCCAACGGCTTCCACCAGACTGAGGGACTTTCTGAGGATGAAGCCACCTGTCTATACTGGGTCAAAGGTTGAGGATGACCCTTAAAACTTTATTGATGAGATATGGAAGGTGCTGAAAACTATGCATACGATCGAGACTGAGGGAGTTGAACTTGCTGCCTATCAGCTCAAGGATGTAGCTAATGTTTAGTATAATCAGTGGGAAGAAAGTCAAGGTGAGGATGCTGACCTTGCTGCTTGGGATGAGTTTGAGAGTGCCTTCCTCGACCACTTTTTTCCTCATGAGTTAAGGGAGGCAAAGGTTGAGGAGTTCATGAATCTGAAACAAGAGGGGCTGACTATTAAAGAGTACAACCTAAAATTCATCCAGTTATCTGTATGCCCTAGAGATGGTCCAGGATATGAGACCGAGGATGAGGAAATTTGTATTTGGGTTGGGTAGGCATGTGAGACAGAGTGCATGGCGGCATTGCTGATCCCAGGTGTGGACATCTCTAGAATTATTATTTATGCCTAGCAAACTGAGGAGGATAAGAAGAAAGATAGAGAGAAGCATCTGAGTAAGAAGGCCAAGTCAGCAGGGCCTGAGCCTAATCAGACCAAGCAGGATAAGGGAGATAAGTCTTATTTCTAGAAGAGATCCTCTAGCTATGCACCATCTTTAGCCAGTGCACTAACCCCGAGCCACAGGTATAATCACAAGTTCCAAGGTTAGCCAAACTTTAGGCACAGGGTGCATAGTTTTAAGCAAGTGCGACCCTTAGCTCTAAAAGGAAGCCACCTTGTGGGAAATATGGCAGGATGTATCTGGAAGACTGTAGAGATGGAGGGAATGGTTGCTACAAGTGTTGGCCGCTGGGCCATTTTCAAAGAAATTATTTGATGTGGGGCAATAAGGCCCAGTCTTCTACCACAACACCACAGTACGGGGTAACCAGAGAGGTGCTGCACCAGGGGCAGGTGTTGGGATAAACCATTTATATACAATGGGTAATCGACAGGACCAAGAGGTTGCACCAGATGTTATGATGGGTATGCTTTGAGTTTTTACCTTTCCTTACTATGTTTTACTTGATCCAGGTGCAACTTGTTCTTTTATGATGCCAAATATGGCTGGTAGATTTGATATTCTTCCTGAGTATTTGTTTGAGCCATTTTCTATTTCTACTCCTGTTGGTGAGTTCATTCGAGCTGAGATAATCTATTGAGATTGTGTAGTGTCTATCTATCTTAGGGATACTTTTGCTGATTTGATTGAGTTAGAGATGGTCAATTTTGATGTAATCCATAGTATGGACTGGCTTTATGCCTACTATGCCTCTGTTGATTTCCGCACTCAACCTGTCAAATTCCAGTTTCTAAATGAGGCTGTTATTTAGTGGAAGGGGTATTCTGTTGTGCCAAAGGGTAGGTTTATTTCTTATCTCAAGGACTGACAACTGATTTCTAAGGGATGTATCTATCACCTCATCCAAGTCAAGTCTAATGATGTTGATTCTCCTATTCTTGAGTCTGTTCCATTTATGAGTGAGTTTCCGGATGTATTTTCTGAGGATCTGCCCGAAGTCCCTTTTAATAGGGGGATCGACTTTGGAATTGATGTTCTTCCTGATACCCAGCCTATTTCTATTCCGCCATTTAGAATTTCCCCTACAGAGTTGAATGAGTTAAAGGAGTAGTTGGGGGATTTTCTAGAGAAGGGATTTATTAGGTCGAGTGTCTCTCAATGGGGTACTCCGATCTTATTCATGCAAAAGAAGGATGGTTACCTTAGGATGTGTATTGACTACTGCCAATTGAATAAGGTGATAGTCAAGAATAAGTATCCCCTCCCGAAGATCAATGATTTGTTTGGCTAGCTTCAAGGTGCCACTGTTTTCTCTAAGATAGACCTCAAATCAGGTTATCACCAATTTAAAGTGATTGAATGTGACAACCCAAAGAAGGCTTTTCGAACCCGATGTAGTCACTTCTAGTTCTTGTTGATGTCTTTTGGGTTGACAAATGCACTTACAATCTTTATGGACTTTATGAATAGAGTATTCAGGTAGTATCTTGATGTGTTCATGATTGTATTTATTAATGACATTTGGTGTATTCTAAAGATGAGGAAGAACATGCTAATCACCTTAGAATTTCTTTGCAGATGCTTCGGGATAACGAGTTATACGCAAAGTCTTCGAAGTGTGAGTTTTGGGTCAGATCAGTAGCATTCTTGGGCCATGTAATTTTGGGTGATGACATTTGAGTGGATACTCAAAAGATTGAGGTGGTTAAGAACTGGCCAAGACCAACCTCACCGACCGATATAAGGAGTTTTCTAGGATTGGCTAGCTATTATCACATGTTTGTTGATAGGTTTTCTTCCATATCTACACTATTGACTAGATTGACCTAGAAGAAAGTCAAGTTTTAATGGTTTGACGAGTATGAGAGGAGTTTCCAGGAGCTAAAGATGAGGTTAACTACTACTCTTATATTGACCTTACCTGATGGAATGGATGGATTTTTCATCTACTATGAAATTTCGAGAGTGGGATTAGGATGTATGTTGATGCAGAGAGGGAAAGTTGTTGTATATGTTTCTAGTCAGCTTAAAGTGCATGAGAGATATTATCCCGCTTTTGACTTGGAATTGGCAGCAATGGTATTCGCTCTCAAATTATGGTATCACTACTTGAATGGAGCACATGTTGATGTATTCACAGACCATAAGAGCCTGCAATACGTCTTCATCCAGAATGAGCTTAACTTGAAGCAGAGGAGATGGCTTGAGTTGCTAAAAGATTATGACATGAGCATCTTCTACCATCTAGGTAAAGATAATGGGTTGTGATACCCTTAGCAGGTTATCCATGGGGAGCACCGTCCATGTAGAGGAAGAGAAAAAGGAGTTGGCCAAGGAGGTTCATCGACTGGCACGATTGGAAGTTCAACTAGATGAGTTGGGTGACGGAGGAGTTCTTATGAATAATTAGTCTGTATCACCTCTAGTAGTGGAGGTGAAGGAGAAATAAGAACAAGATCCTATTTTATTACAGTTGAAGGAGGATGTACATAAGCAGAAGGTGATGTCTTTCGCCAAAGGGGGAGATAGGGTGTTAAGGTATTAAGGCAGACTATATGTTCCAGATGTTGATAATATTCGAGGGAGGATCATGGCAGAGGCCCACAGTTACAGATATTCCATCCATCTAGGGTCTACCAAGATGTACCATGACTTGAGGGAAGTGTACTGGTGGAGTGGAATGAAGAAAGACATTGCTAAGTTTAGTTCCAAATGCCCGAATTGCCAGCAAATTAATATTTAGCACCAAAGGCCATGTAGAGTAGCTGAGAACTTTGAGATTTCAAAGTGGAAGTGGGAGATAATTAACATTACCAAGGTCTTGGAAATAACATTATTCAATTTGGGTGATATTTGATTGGTTGACAAAATCTGCATACTTCTTGGCAGTCAAGACGACTGACATCGTGAAGAATTACGCCCGAATATACATAAAGGAGATTGGTATAATACATGGAGTCCTTTTTTCTATCATCTCAGATCGAGGATATCAATTCACCACCCAATTTTAGAGATCTTTTCAGAAGGGTTTAGGTATGAAGGTGCACCTTAGCAGTGCTTTTCACCCGCAGACAGATACCCAAGCAGAGCATACTATTCAGACCTTGGAGGATATGTTAATAGCCTATGTCATTCACTTAAAGGAAATTGGGATGACCACTTGCCCCTGATTAAGTTAGCGTACAATAATAGTTTTCATTCAAGCATTCAGATAGCCCCATATGAGACACTCTATGTGAGGAGGTGTAGGTCTCGCTCAGATGATTTAAGGTAGGGGAAGCAAAATTGATTGGGCTAGACTTGGTACATCAGGCTATGGAGAAAGTTAAGATCATTTGAGAAAGGTTGAAAACTAGACAGAGTCGACAAAAATCCTACATAGATATTAGAAGAATAGACTTAGAGTTTGAGGTCAATAATTGGGTGTATTTGAAAGTGTCACCCATGAAGGGTGTGATGAGGTTCGGAAGGAAAGAGAAGTTAAGTCCGAGGTATATTAGCCTTTATCAAATCATAAAGATAGTGGAAAGTGTGGCTTAAAATTTAGAACTACCTATAGAGTTAGAGGCCATCCACCCAGTCTTAGATAGTGGGCAATGTGGCGGATGAGTTAGAGCTACTGTAAGAGTTAGCGACCATCTACCCGATCTTTCCTGTTTCCATGCTTAAGAAGTGTTTGGGAGACCCGTAGTTGACTGTTCCTGTCAAGAGTATTGGAGTCAAAGACAGTCTGACTTATGAGAAGATTTTTGTCCAAATCCTTGATCATCAGGTTCACAAGTTAAGAACAAAGAGATTGCATCTGTCAAAGTATTGTGGAGGAACCAATTTGTAGAAGAAGCTACTTGAGAGGCGGAGAAGGATATGATGGCCAATTACCCTCATTTATTCCTGCCTGCTACTGATGAGAGAGTTGATGGTAATGATTTCCCTCTAAATTTATGAATTTCCAGTCCTTGAGTTCTCCTTTTATTCTGAGTATGATATACAATAGAGATCTAGAGTCCGAGTGAGGATTGATGTGATGTGTTGACTGTTTGATTATTTTACTTGCTGAATTCTTTATTTGATTGATTGCATGAGTAAGGTAAGAGCTTTTTAATTGTTAGAGTCTATAAGTAGATTCATGCCTTGACCTAAATACCTAGATTTGTCTTTATTAAAGGATGAATGATCCCAAGGGGGAGATAATGTAACACCCCCTAATTTCTCCTACCTAGTCTGGAGTAGATGCACAGAGGATGTTGAGAAAAGACTGAGAAAAGCTATTGAAGAAGGATCCACAAGGTTTATCTATGATTCGTAGAGAGATCTATGGCCTGTAGAAGAGGTCTCATAAACCCTAAGATAACTTGGTGAAATTTTCTAAGTCTGAGGCCAATATACGAGATAACATGTGGCCCATAAAGTACCTTCTACCCGTAGATTGATTTTGTGAATTGGTGGTCCGAATATCAACTTTTCAATATCTTGAGTTACGACTTAGCAGATGATTTGTAGAATGTTTTACAGCTCATAGAAGAGGATTCATACCAAATTCCAGTAACTCAAATTTCAGGACCCCTTATTTACAAGAGGTCATCTATAACTTGTAGAATGGTGTACGACCCATAGACGGGATCTTGTAGACCCAGACGTCAATTTTCAGAGAGGTAGTTTTGTCAGTCCTGTCCTTTTTAATTAAACCCTTTGACATTTTGGACTTAATTTAAGTCATGTACAATACACTAAGTGTGTTTTCACTGCTCTTTTTTAGAACACCAGAGGAGGGAGAAGAGTGAGAGTTCCTAAACACGAGGATCAATTGAAACTTGATTGTTTCTTCTACACCCAGGTATGTAAGGCTTTCTAAAGTATGGAACTACGTTCATTCATATGCCCTTTTCACTTATTTGGGTTGAAGTCAAGGACAATAATTGAGTTTTGAAAATTCTTTCATCCAATTACCAAATCCCTGCATTTATCATGAGGTCTTATGATGTTTTATGAGATAATTGCTGTATTGCATGATCATTGATATGAGATTGATATGTGTATTTTATACTTGATAGTATGAACCCTAAATTGCATAATTTGTATAAAATCTATGTATGGATTGAGTCGAGGTTTGAGTTTGATATTGATTATATGAGTTGAGTAACTTGAGCATTGTTGAGCATGAAAAGCATATTGAACCTAGTCATATATACTATCATGAATCTTACTTGAATTGCATGATGAGTCTATTTGGGTGAGTTTGAATGACCATTTGAGTCCGAGTCAAGTTTAACTGTCCTCATTTATTGAGTGAGTTGATGAGAAACTGAGATGAGATAACCTAATGAGGTTGAGGTTTGAGTTGATTGACTGAGCATTGAGGATTGAATTGATTGATGAGTTGAGTATGTTTTAGTCTTGGGAGGAGTATCGAGCATTAAGTTGGGAATGAGTAAATAACTACTCTGACCCATAGAACTACATTGCCAGCGTATGATAGTTATACAACACGTTCTTGCGGCTCATGTCCCAAAAGTTAGACATTTATTATAGATCCATAAGAGAATTGATCGTCTTTTACCATGGCAGGTTTAGGATGGGCGTGGTAACGACGTCGCCTTTATTTTGTATCACCGAACTTAATGTGATGGGATTGAATATCAATTAAAAGAAACTCTTAAGCAATATTGATTGAGCATGATATTTTAAACTAAGTTTATTTCTAATGAGTTTACTTTAAAAGCATGATTTACATTAAAACTTGTATGTACTGAGTTGAGCATGTGTTGTTGAGTCGAGCTGAGTGAGTTGTGCTTTACTTTCTTGAGCTATTTTACACACCGATATATTTTATGTACTGAAGTCCATTTGGACCTGCATTATTTTATGATGTAGATACAGGTGATGATTAGTGCATTCTCTGAGTTAGTGAGCCCTCCTTACATCCCGGAGGAGCCCTTTTATCTTTTACTTCGATGGAATAGTTCATTTCTTTGATTTGGGGTGTCATGGCCTGTAATTGTACCATCTAGACTGTTGAGTAGAGGCTTCATAGACATTGAGTATAAGATTTTTTGAGTATTTTGTATTTTCAAACTTATTCGTCGGGAACTATGAATTAGTAGAGTTATGTTTATCTTGATGATGTTATATTCTGTTTGAATTATTTCTTCTGCTATCAAGTTGATGTGACGATAAGGATAAGTGGTTCTTTAGGAAATAAATAATGTTTCTTCAAGTACTGGCCACGTCAAGGGCACCCTCCCGGGGTGTGTCAAAATGATGCAAGCCCAAACAGACGTCAGTACGTGGATTGTATGGAAAAATGAAATAGATAATGGTAGACGAAAATCAACTCAGGTAACTCAAATCAAGAAGGTAAGGAACACAATCAGGATGTCAAAAGTCTAAGGTAAAAAATATAGTTAGATAATGACCAATCATATACAATCAAATCCAATACAATCACAGTACTATCAAGACCTAGATGGGAGTTGCTCTTATCCGACAACAATAACTCATGAGGAAATGATCGTATAATAATCTCATTGATATTGCCATAATTGTTTAACACCTTTCTAGGGTAAAGTATGAATCAATCCATAATGGATCCTATCAATCGAGTCCTCTATTGTTTCAGGGACCTATCAAGAGAAATTATCTGACATAATGGTTTCAATCGTCTCCTACATTTGGCGATATAGTTAATAAGTTCGAGTTGGACTTACTCTCACTCAACTTTATCTATGATTCGTAGAGAGATCTATGGCCTGTAGAAGAGGTCTCATAAACCCTAAGATAACTTGGTGAAATTTTCTAAGTCTGAGGCCAATATACGAGATAACATGTGGCCCATAAAGTACCTTCTACCCGTAGATTGATTCTCATAAGGACTCTTCTCAATGAAATTACCCCAAAAAGTGCCCAAAAATGTGCCTCGAAAGTGCCCAAAATTATAATTTTCACATATCTCAAAATTCGTGCATGATATCAAAAATTCGCCTTCATATTCTTGTTCAAGGAGTCAAATTAAGTAAGGAATAATCACAATTTCATTTTCTTAAAAATTGATTTCCAGAGAGCTTTTCGCGTCCCTGGCGCGATGTGCTAAGGGCGCATAACAGTGTAAAAATGTTGCCAGTTTTTACTTCAGTCCAAGGCTTTTGGGTCTTGGGCCTAAGCCTTCCCATGCATGAAAGTACCTATACTTAGCCATATTTCACCTTCATATCATTCAAGACATTCCCAAATGCTCTCTCAAACACTTAGACAATATTTCATATCAAAATTCAAGTGTCCAAAACTCATTCGAATCTTAAGGATTTCACTCAAGCTTCAAGTCTCTATGTCCAATCTTCATCTAGAATTCTCCAAAGCTAAGGTATGTGGGTGTCTACCATTGGGCCCTTTCACGCATGGTTCCCAAGCTTCCTTTTTACCTAAATTGCATGATTTAAAGTTAATTTTCTCATGGGTCTTACTTATTATGAATTTCATTGCAAACTATGTTGGTGTTTCATGAAATTGTGATTGTTTTAGCATGTTTTGAGTTATGAATCGAAGATATATTGTTAGGTTTGATAAAGGGTTTTGATGTATATTGTTTGGGGGTGTTACCAAGTATCTATTGATGGTTTTACACTGAAATTTCTAGCATGATTCCACTCTTAAATTGCATAGTTTTATACTAGCACTACATATCGGCCAAGTGTTTGATAAAATGTCCGATTATGATTTCTTAAGGAATTGAAGGCCCAATGCATATCTTATGAGTTGAATGATTATATGATGATGAAAGAAATATATGTATATGATATTCTCTCTATAGTGTTAGGAATTGACCGAGCCTCACTTGGGAGGTTGTCGGCTCGGGTAACCATGTTGAGGGGTTTGAAACTCTATCGCCTCGCTCGGGAGGGGGTAGGCCTGTGTAACTATGCTGAGGGGTTTGTACCTCGATCTCCTCACTTGGGAGGTTATAGGCCCGTGCAACCATGTTGAAGGGTTTGTACCTCATTAACCATATTTAGGGGTTTGTACCTCATCAACCACATTGAGGGGTTTGTACCCCATTCTCCTCTGCAAGGTGGTAGGCCTTGGGTATTCACTATTAATGGTATCTCCTTACACATGTATTATGTTCTATGTAAGCATGATTTACTTCAAGCATCTTCCATGCATGTCATACTGTTATATGCTACTCATTCCCTATGTTATGCATTTCAATTATGTTGCTTATCTCTTCTTGCATTGCATCTACATACTTAGTACTTTCAAACATACTAATGCATACTCTATGACTATATGATGTCACCATGTAGGAACCAAAGCTGCACTTGAGCATCTTTCTCCACGTGGCTAGTATGATTTCTGTCAAGCTAATGTATGAGTCCTCTATTCCAGGGACAATATCTATGATCTCATGCTATGTACTAAGACTTTATTTCTTTATTATATGTTTTTACTATGAGGGTGAGTCCGGTTGCTTATTTTGGCTCCCGCTAAGTTCTATGGTTAGAGGTATTATTGGATATGTTATGTATTGAGCTATTTTGATGCTTATGTCATGAAAGTATCCCTTTACTCATTTTTCAATTATTTCTAGTCTTACTATGTTATTTTATTGCTTCCGCGACCAAGGATGTGTAATGATATGCTAAGAGGCTTTCTTGGGGTCCCTTCGAGTTCCATATGAGCCATTTCATGTCTAGGCCCTAGGCTTGAGTCGTGATAAACTTGGTATCAGAGACTTAGGTTGTTAATGGTCCTCGACATCCAATACACCGCGTCGATTTGAGTAATGTTCATGGTTGCGTTGTGCACCACGACTATAAGCAAGAGGCTATGAGGCATTTTAGCAAATGTTTCCCTTCTTCATATTCTAAGTCGTGCTATAGAGTTGAAGTAAGGTTTCCCTCCTGATGATTGTTTCTTTCTATGCTAGATCATGCCTAACACAAGATGCAGAAGAGCCCGCACTCCCGAGGAACAACCAACTCATGGTGAGCGCAGGGATGCTCTCACTATGCTAGCATAAGTTGTGGTCAATCAAGTCAATAAAAGGGGCCCTATCCCCTCATTCTCCTACACAGGCATCTCGGGTGAGAGACTTTATGAGGATTAACCCATCGGTATTTTATAGGTCTAAGGTAGATGAGGACCCTCAAGAGTTCATTGATGAGGTCTACAAGGTATTCGCTATCTTGGGTATTAGATCGAAGGAGAAAGTAGAGTTGACGGCCTACTAACTCAAAGGGATTGCAAAAATATGGTTTAACCAATGGAAGGATGATAAGGAAACCAATAATGTGGTGCTATGGGAGGAGTTCAAGGCAGCTTTTCTTAATCGGTTCTTCTCTCTTGAACTTAGGGAAGCCAAATTGGTGGAGTTTATGAATTTGAGACAAGGGTCCATGAGTGTGAGGGAGTATGCCCTCAAGATCAATCAACTCTCTAAATATGCTCCCACTTGGTTGTCAACCCAAGATCTAGGATGAACAAGTTCGTAATGGGTGTATCCAATTTGGTGAGTGAGGAATGCTGGTCCACTATGTTGATTAGTGACATGAATTTGTCCCGTTTGATGACCTATGCCAAATAAATGGATGAGGAATAATTGAGGAAGATGAGGAGGAATATGGCAAAGAGGGCCCATGTTGAGGGAAAATTCCAAGGTCGAAAGGGTGGCCGGCTCCATCAAGGCCAAGGGTCTTCTCATGAATTTAATAAGAGGATTGCTAATGACTTTCCAAGGGCCCAAGGTATTGGGGTTGTAGTTCCTAATGGTGGGTGTCTGAAATGTGGTAAGGGTCATAATGGCATGTTTTTGAGGGATACCAATGCTTGTTATGATTGTGGGAAAGTTGGGAATAAAGTAATAGATTGCCCTCGAAATCGCAACAAGGGCAAAGAGGTTCATCCACAAGGTGCTAATGCAGTTCCTTTGGGGAGAGCTGGCCAACAAGATGCTGCCCAAAGGCACAATCGGTTTTATACCCTCCAAGGGAGGGAAGGGGTTTAAGAGGTTCCGGATGTGATCACCGGTTTGTTAAAAGTCTTTGATTTTATGCATTGATTGATCCGGGTGCCACTCTTTCTTTTGTTACCCCCTTTGTTGCCAAAAAGTTTCAAGTTGAGACTGAATTGTTTTGTGAGTCTTATGAGGTATCTACTTCTATTGGTGTATCTATAATTGCTATAAAGGTGTATAGAATTTCTCCCATTTATATCTTGCATAAAATATTGCCTTGTGATCTTGGTGATTTGGATATGGTCGGTTTGGATGTCATTCTTGGGATGGATTGGTTGCATGCATACTATATCTCTATTGATTGTAGAACCCATAGGGTCAAATTCCAATTTCCAAATGAACCTGACCTTGTGTGGGTGAGTCAAGATGTGGTGGTCAAGGGTAGATTCATCTCTTGCATTAAAGCCCGTAAGTTGATCTCTAAGGGGTATCTCTATCATCTTGTCAGGGTTAAGGATGTGTAGTCTAAGGTCCTTCCTATAGAGTCGGTTCCGGTTGTAAATGAGTTCCTTGATTTCTTTCCAAATGACCCTCCCGGTGTTCATCTCGAAAGGGAAATAGATTTTGGTATAGATCTCCTTCTCAATACTTAACCCATTTCTATTTCTCCTTACCGCATAGCCCCGACAGAGTTAAAGGAGTTAAAGGAGCAATTAAGGGATTTGTTGAAGAAGGGTTTTATTAGGCCTAGCCAATCACCTTGGGGTGCACCAGTGTTGATTGTAAAGAAGAAAGATAGGTCTCTTAGAATGTGTATTGACTACCGGTAACTTAATACGGTTACCATTAAGAATAAGTACCCTCTCCCAGAAAAAGAAGGATGGGTCCCTTAGAATGTGTATAGACTACCGACAACTTAATAGGGTCACCATATAGAATAAGTACCCTCTTCCAAGAATTAATAATTTGTTTGACCAATTGCAAGGGGCTAGTCACTTCTTTAAGATTGATCTTCGGTCTGGGTACTATCAAGTGAAAGTGAGGGAGTGTGATATTCCTAAGACGGCCTTTCAGACTAAGTATGGGCATTATGAGTTTGTGATGATGTCTTTTGGGTTGACCAATGCATCGACTATCTTCATGGATCTTATGAATAGGATCTTTAAATCCTACCTTGATTCATTTGTTGTGGTCTTCATTGATGATATTTCTATCTATCAACATAGTGAGGAGGAGCATATGGGCCACTTGAGGGTAGTGCTACAAAGATTGAGGGAAGAGAAGTTATATGCCAAGTATTAAAAATGTGAATTTTGGCTAAAAGAGGTTGCTTCCTAGGTCATGTGGTGTCGGGAGATGGTATTAAGATGGATCCTAAAAATATAGATGTGATTAGAAATTGGCCTAGACCATTGACCCCATCGAATATTAGGAGCTTCTTAGGCTTAGCGGGTTACTATTGGGGGTTTGTGAATGGGTTCTCTTCTATTGCATCTCCTATCATGAAGTTGACTCATAAGAAAGTAAAATTTATGTAGTCTGATGAGTGTGAAAAGAGTTTCCCTATATTGAAAGATAACCTTGTGTCCGCTCCTATATTGTCACTACCGAAAGGGCTAGAGGGCTTTGTTGCATATTGTGATGCTTCTAGAGTTGGTTTCAGTTGTGTTCTAATGCAAAATGGTAAGGTGATAGCCTATGCTTCTAGACAACTCAAAGTGCATGAAAAGAATTTTCCCACTTATGATCTTGAACTAGCCGCCGTGGCATTTGCATTAAAGATTTGGTGTCACTATTTATATGGGGTGTATGATGATGCGTTCAGCAATTATAAAAGTCTCCAATATGTCTTCACTCAAAAAGATCTCAACTTGAGAAAAATAAGGTGGTTAGAACTTCTTAAGGACTATGACATGAGAGTGCATTATCATCCCGGTAAGGCTAATATGGTGGCTGATGCTTTGAGTAGGCTGTCCATGGGTAGCCTAGCACATGCTGATAATGGTGGCAAAAGGGTGGCTAGGGAGGTCCATCGGTTGGCTAGATTGGGAGTTAGGTTGGAAGAGGTTGATAATGGTGGTGTTGTCATTGTTGATGGTTCAAAATCTTCATTGGTTGAGGAGATAAAAGCTATACAAGATCTTGACCCTGCATTATTAGAATTGAAGGCATTGGTAAAAGAGGGTAAGGTTGAGGTTTTCTCCCAAAGGGGAGATGGTACCTTTAGATACCAAGGTAGGTTTTGTGTGCCTTGTGTTGATGGCTTGAGAGAAAGAATTCTTGATGAGGCTCATAGTTCTTCCTTTCCTATTCACCCCGGTTCTACTAAAATGTATAGAGATTTGAGGGATGCATACTGGTGGAGAGGCATGAAGATGGACATTACCAAATTTGTTTTCGGTTGTCATAGTTGTCAACAAGTCAAAGCCGAGCATCAAAGGCTGAGTGGCCTAGCCTAAGACATAAAACTTCCTACTTGAAAGTGGGAAGAGATTAATATGGATTTTATGGTTAGGTTGCCCAAGACTAGAAAGGGTTTTGATTTCATTTGTGTTGTGGTTGATAAGATGATGAAATTGGCTTACTTTCTACCTATTAAGACGACATATGGGGCTAAAGATTATGCTAGGTTGTGCATTCATGACTTGGTGAGGTTGCACGGGGTTCCTTTGTCCATCATATTAGATCGTGGTGCTCAATTTACTTCATATTTTTAGAGGTCCTTCCAAAGGGGTCTTGGTACAAGAGTTAAACTTAGTATGACCTTTAACCCTCAAACAGATGGCCAAGCCGAGAGAACTATCCAAACATTCGAGGATATGCTTAGGGCTTGTGTATTGGAGCTTAAGGGTAGTTGGTATAATCATCATGCATTGATTGAGTTTTCCTATAACAATAGCTATCATTCTAGCATCGGTATGACCCCTTTTGAGGCTCTCTATGGTAGATGTTTTAGATCACTTGTTGGGTGGTTTGAGGTGGGAGAGGTGGCTTTATTGGGACCTGATCTGGTTGTGGAGGCTCTTGTGAAGGTTTGGATGATTAGAGAAAGGTTGAAGATAACCCAAAGTCGCCAAAAGTCCTATACCTATATGAGGAGAAGGGATCTTGAATTCAAAGTTGGTAATTGGGTCTATTTGAAGATTTCACCCATGAAGGGTGTGGTTCATTTTGGTAAGAAGGGCAAGTTAAGCCCTAGATATGTGGGTCCTTTCAGGGTGATGAGGAGGATTGGTAAAGTGGCTTATGAGTTGGAGTTGCCTAGTGAAATGAATTTGGTTCATCTAGTATTTCATGTGTCTATATTGAGGAAGTGTGTGGGTGCTCCGAATGCTATTGTTCCATTGGATGTTGTAGGTGTGGTTGAAGACAACTTGACTTATGAAAAGGTTCTAGTTCAGATTTTGGGTAGACAAGTGAAGAGGTTGAGGAACAAGGATGTGGCTTCCGTTAAGGTTCTTTCGAGGAATCAATAAGTTGAAAGTACTACATGGGAGGCCGAAGTGGACATGCAAAAGTGACACCCTTATCTATTCCACTCTAATCAAGCTTAAGGTACTAATTCTAAGTCTTCTATGTGATTTCTTCTCGCATGTTCCAGCCCCTAAGTCATTTGCATGCATTCATGATTATATTGACAAGGTTCATGGTGATTTTACACTTATGTTGAGATTTTGCAAATGGTTGTTGAAGTGTATAGTTGCATTCTTGTTGGGGCTGAGTTCTTCATGATTACTCTTCTTAGAAACGTTTCTCTGACATTTGGGGACAAATGTTTCCAAGGGAGAGATATTGAAATGACCCCAAAAATTACCCGAAAATATGCCTCGGAAGTGGCTGAAATCATAATTTCCATATATCTCAAAATCCGTGTGTGATATCAAAAATCCAACTTTATATTCTTATTCAGGGGGTCAAATTGAGTGCAAAAATCGCATTTTCATTTTCCCAAAAATTGATTTCCAAAGAGCTTTTTGCGACCCTGGCGCGACGCGCCAAGGGCGCGCCATAGTGTAAAAATGTTACCAGTTTTTAGTTCGATCCAAGGATTTTTTATCTTTACCCAATCCTTCCCATATGTGAAAATACCTATACTTAGCTATACTTCACCTTCATATCATTCAAGACATTCCCAAATACACTCTCAAACACTTAGACAAAATTTCATCTCAAAATTCAAGTGTCCAGAACTCATCCGTATCTTAAGGATTTCACTCAAGCTTCAAGTCTTCATTTTCAATCATCATCTAGAATTATCCAAAGCTTAGGTATATGGGTTTCAACCATTGGGTCCTTTCACCCATAGTGCCCAAGCTTTCTTTTATAGGTTTGATGAAGGATTTTGATGTATATTATTTGAGGGTGTTACCAAGTATCTATTGATGGTTTTACACTGAATTTTCTAGCATGATTCCATTTTTAAATTGCATAGTTTTACAATAGCACTACATACCCATCAAATGTTTGATAAAATGTTCGATTATGATTTCTTAAGGAATTGAAGGTTCAATGCATATATTATGAGTTGAATGACTATATGATGATAAAAGGAATATATGTATATGATATTATCTCTATAGTATTGGGAATTGAACAAGCCTCACTCGGGAGGTTAGAGGCCTAGGTAACCATGTTGAGGGGTTTGAACCTCGATCGCCTCGCTGTGGAGGTGGTAGGCTTGTGTAACCATGTTGAGGGGTTTGCTCCTCGATCAGCTCGCTCGAGAGGTGGTAGGCCCGTGCAACCATGTTGAGGGGTTTGTACCTCATTCTCCTCTCTAAGGAGGTGATAGTCCTTGGATATTCACTATTAATGGTCTCTCCTTACAAATGTATTATGGTTTATGTAAGCATGATTTACTTCAAGCATCTTCCATGCATGCCATATTGTTATATGTACTCATTGTGTATGCTTATGCATTTTAATTATGTTGCTTATTTCTTGTTGCATTGCATCATACATACTTAGTACATTCAAATTTGCTAACTTATACTCTATGCCTACATGATGTCACCATGTAGGAACCAGAGCCCCGCTTGAACATCTTCCTTCACATGGCTAGTACAATTTCTCTCAAGCTAGTTGTTGAGTCCTCTATTCCAAGGACAATATCTATGATCTCATGCTATGTACTAAGACTCTCTTTCTTTATTGTATATTTTGGCTTTGAGGGTGAGCCTGATTTCTGGTCTTAGCCCCCGCAAAGTTCTATGGTTAGAGGTATTATTGGACATGTTATGTATTGAGCCTTGACTCTCTTGCTTTGATGCTTATGTCATGAAAGTATCCCTTTAGTCTTTTTTCCTGTATTTCTACTCTTATTATTTTATTTTATTGCTTTCGCGACCAAGGATGTGTAATGATGTGCTAAAAAGACTTGCTTGGGGTCCCTTCAGGTTCCCTATGCACCGTGTCACATCTAGACCCTAGGCTTGGGTCATGACAAACTTTGTATCAGAGCCCTAGGTTGTTAGTGGTACTCGACGTCCAACACATCGCATCGATTAGAGTCGTGTTCATGGTTGTGTTGTGCACTACAACTATGAACAAGAAGCTATGAGGCATTTTAGGAAATGTTTCCCTTCTTCATGTTCTAAGTCGTGCTATAGAGTTGAAGTAAGGTTTCCCCACCCCCAACAATTGTTCCTTGCTATGCTAGATCATGCCTAACACAAGAGGAAGGAGAGCCCGCACTCCCAAGGAACAACTGGCTCATGGAGAGCTCCGAGATGCTCTCACTATGCTAGCATAAGTTGTGGCCAATCAAATCAATCAAGGGGCCCAAGCCCCTCATTCTCCTACACTGACATCTTGGATGAGAGACTTCATGAGGATGATCCCACCAGTATTCTATAAGTCTAAGGTAGAGGAGGACCCTCAAGAGTTCATTGATGAGGTCTACAAGGTATTGGCTATAATGGGTGTTAGATCGGAGGAGAAAGCGGAGTTGGCGGCCTACCAACTCAAAGGGGTAGCAGAAATACAGTTTAACCAATGGAAGGAGGAGAAGGGAATCAATAATATGGTGCTATGGGAGGAGTTTAAGGCAACTATTCTTAATCGGTTCTTCCCTCTTGAGCTTAGGGAAGTCAAATTAGTGGATTTTATGAATTTGAGACAAGGGTCCATGAGTGTGAGGGAGTATGCCCTCAAGTTCCTCTCATACTCATTGGTCAACACAAACTTGGCCTTCTTTTGAGTCAATTTAGTCATGAGAGAAGCAATAGAAGAAAACCCATCACAAATCTCTGATAATAACCTGCTATGCCCAAGAAGCTCCTAATATCTGACGAGGTCAATGGTCTAGGGCAATTTCTAATCACATCTATCTTTTTAGGATCCACCTTAGTACCATCCCCCGACACCACAATCCTAGGAAGCCAACCTCCCTCAACCAAAATTCACACTTCTCATATTTGGTATATAACTTCTCTTCCCTCAATCTTTGCAACACAACCCTCAAATAAGCCCTATTCTCCTCCTCACCATGAGAATAGATCAAAATATTATCAATGAATACCACAACAAATGAATCAAGGTAGGGTTTGAAGACCCTATTTATAAGGTCCATGAACGTGCCCGGTGCATTGGTCAACCTAAAAGACATCACAACAAACTCATAATGCCCATACCTAGTTTGAAAGGCTGTCTTGGGAATATCACACTCCCTTACCTTCACTTGATGATACCTGGACCGAAGATCAATCTTAGAAAAGGTGCTAGCCTCTTGCAATTGGTCAAATAAATAATCAATTTGTCTTGGGAATATCACACTCCCTTACCTTCACTTGATGATACTTGGACCGAAGATCAATCTTAGAAAAGGTGCTAGCCCCTTGCAATTGCTCAAATAAATAATCAATTCTCGGGAGAGGATACCTATTCTTGATGGAGACCCTATTAAGTTGTCGATAGTCAATACACATTCTATGGGACCCATCCTTCTTTTTCACAAACAACACCAGTGTACCCCAAGATGATTGGCTCGGCCTAATAAATCTCTTCTCCAACAAGTCTCTCAATTGTTCCTTTAACTCCTTCAACTCCGTCGGGGCTATACGGTAAGGGGGATAGAAATGAATTAAGTATCGGGAAGGAGATCTCCCTCAATTGTTCCTTCAACTCCGCCGGGGCCAAACGGTAACGGGGAATAGAAATAGGTCAAGTATCGGAGAGGAGATCTATAGCAAAATCTATTACCCTTTCAGGAGGAACACCAGGAAAGTCATTTGGAAAAATATCAAGGAACTCATTCACAATTGGAACCGACTCTATGGGAAGGACTTTTGACTCCACATCCCTAACCCTTACAAGATGGTAAAGACACCTCATAGAGATTAACTTACGGGACTTAATGCAAGAGATGAACCTACCTTTGACCACCACATAATGACTCTCCCACTTAAGGACGGGTTTATTTGGGAATTGAAATTTGACCCTATGGGTTCTACAATCAATAGAAGCTGAGTAGACACCTCATTTGACTCATGCAATAATTCGCACTCAACATGGAAATTTTTGGCAACAAAAGGGGTAAGAAAAGAAAGAGTGGCACCCAGAACAATCAATGCATGCACATCAAATCAAAGATTTTCAATATACTAGTGACAACATCAAAAACCTATTCAACCCCTTGCCTCCCATGCAAAGCATAAAATTGATTGTGCCTTAGGGCACCATCTTGTTGGCCACCTCTTCCCAAAGGAACCACATTAGCACCTTGTGGGCAAACCTCCTCACCCTTGTTGCAATTTCGAGGGCAATCCATCACCTTATGCCTAATTACCCCACAACCATAACAAGTATTTGTGTCCCTCAAGCATAGGCCACTATGACCCCTACCATAATTTGGATACCTACCATTAGGAACCACACTTCCAACACCTCGGGCCCTTGAAAAATTATTGGCAACCCTCTTTTGAATTGCATGAGAAGACCCTTGGCCTTGATGGAACCAACCACCCTTTTGGAACTTCCCCTCAAAGCAGGCCCTCTTGGCTTCATTACCCCTCCTCTTCCTCAATTTTTCCTCCTCCATTTGTTCAGCATAGGTTATTAAATGTGACAAGTTCATGCCACCAATTAACATGGTAGACCAAAACTCTTCAGTAAAATTTGAAAACACCCATCACAAATTTGTTCATCCTAAATCTTGAGTCGTCCACCAAATGTGGAGCATATTTTGAAAATTGGTTGAACTTAAGGGCATACTCTCTCACACTCATAAACCCTTGTCTCAAATTCATAAATTCCACCAACTTACCTGCCCTAAGTTCAAGGGGGAAGTACTGATTAAAGAAGGCCACCTTGAACTCCTCGTAAAGCACCAGATAGTTGACTCCGTTCTCTTTCTTCCATTGGTTGTACCATATTTGTGCTACCCCTTTGAGTTGGTAGGCCGCTAACTCTGCCTTATCCTCCGACCTCACACCTATGATAGACAAAATCTTATAGACCTCATCAATGTACTCTTGAGGGTCCTCACTCACCTTTGACCCATGGAATTTTGGGGGATTCTTTCTTATGACATCTCTCACTCGAGATGTCGAGATAGAAGCATAAGGGGCTTGGGCTACTTGGTCGGCTTGATTAGCCATAACTTGTGAAAGAAAAGTTAGAGCATCCCGAAGCTCTCCATTAGCCAGTTCCTCTTTGGGTGTACAAGCTCTTCTCTCTCTCGTGTTAGGCATGATCTAGCATAACAAAGGACAATGTTAGGGAGGAAAAACCTTACTTCAACTTCTATAGCATGACATAGAGTAAGAAGAATGGAAAGATTTCCTAAATGCCTCATAGCCTCTACCTCATAGTTATGGTGCACAACACAACCATGAACAAGACTCTAATCAATGTGGTGTGTTGGACTCACAGGATCTATCAACCTAGTGCTTTAATACTATCCTTGTCACAACCCAAGCCTAGGGCCTAGACATGATCGGCGAATGGGTAACCCGAAAGAACCCCAAATAAGCCTCATAGCATATCATTACAGATCCTTGGTTACGAAAGCAATTAAAACAAGCATCAAGAGGTAATAAATTGGAAAAACTGGGGCTAAAGGAACACCTACATATCATAGAAATTAAGAACAATAGAGTCAAGGCTCATAGCATAGATACATTACATGTCCAACAATACCTCTACTACATACATAAGAGCGGGGGACCCGACAAGCAACCGGGCTCACCCTCATAGTTAGTACATAAACAAAAGAAAGATAGTCTTAGTACATAGTAAGAGATCATTAGCAGGACTCACTAACAAACTTGAGAGACAATCATACTAGCCATGTGGAGAAGGAAGATGATCAAGTGGTGTTCGGTTCCTACATGGTGATATCATGTAGGCATAGAGTATGCATTATTACATTTGAATCTACTAAGTATGTAGGATGCAATGCAACAATAGATAGATGTCATAGGCAAAATGCATAATAATACTCAATAGATAGCATCATAGCAAGATGACATATATGGATATGCTTGAAGTAAAAGTCATGCTTATATAGAACTTAAAACATGTGTAAGGAGTGATTATTATTAGTGTAATCCAAGGCCTACCACCTCCTTGGAGAGGCACATGAGGTACAAATACCTTCATGAGGTTGATGGAGTACAACCCCCAACAAAGTTGATAGAGTAGAAACCACCCAACAAGGTTGATGGGTACAAACCCCCAACAAGGTTAATGGGTACAAATCCCAAACAAGGTTGCAGGGGCCTGCCACCTCCCAAGCGAGGTGATCGAGGTACAAACCCCTCAACAAGTTTACTCGGGCCTATAACTTCTCGAGTGAGGCTTGGTCATCCCAAATACTATAGAGATAATATCATATACATACATTCCTTTCATCATCATAAGTCATTCATCTTATAAGATATGCATTGAACCTTTAATTCCTCAAGAAATTATAACTGGACATTTTATCAAACACTTGGCGGGTATGTAGTGCTAGTGTAAAACCATGCAATTCAAGAGTGAAATCATGCTATAAAATATAATGTAAAATCATCATTAGATACTTAGTAACACCCTCAAGCAATATACATCAAATTCCTTCATCAAATCTCACAATAGATCTTAGATTCATAGCCCAAAACATAGTAAAACAGTCACAATTTCATAAATCCCAACATAATGTGTAGTGAATTTCATAATGAATATGACCCATGAGTAAATCAAATTTAAATCATGCAAATTAGAGTAAAAAGAAGCTTGGGTATCATAAGTAAAAGGAACCCATGAAAGAACCCACATACCTTAGCTTTGGGGATGAACTTGGTGAAGATTGGAGATCGAGACTTGAAGCTTGAATGAGAACCTTGAAATTTGAATTAGTTTGAGACTTGAATTTGGAAGATGAAATATTGGCTAAGTGTTTGAGTAAGTATTGAGGAATGTTTAGAATGATATGAGGGTGAAGAGTGGCTATGTATAGATATTTTCACGTTTGGGAACACTTAGGCCCAAGACTTAAAAGTGTTGGATTAAACTAGAAAAACAGTCAACAAAATACACATCTGCGCGCCCTGGCCATGTCGCGTATAGCTCACTGGAATTTGCATTTTTGAAAAATTAAAATTGCTAATCATTTGCTCTTAAATTAGGGTTAGACCTATCTCCCACTCAATTTGACCTCCTAAACAAGAATATGAAGTTGTATTTTTGATATCGTTCATGGATTTTGAGATATATAAAAATTATGATTTCGGATACTTCTGAGGCACATTTTTGGGCACTTGTTGGGGTCGTTACAATAAACATAAGACTGTTAATCATATCCATGGAGACTGCAGGCACATTAGTAAACCTAAAGGACATTACCAAGAACTCAAAATGACCATAACGTGTCCTAAAGGTTATTTTTAGTATGTCATATTCCCTTACCTTCAACTGATGGTAACCAAATCCAAGGTCTATCCTTGAGAAACAAGAGGCACCCTAAAGTCGGTTAAACAAGTCATCTTTCCTGGGGAGAGAATATTTATCCTTTATCATGACCTTGTTCAGTTGCCTATAATCAATACACATTCTGAGAGACCTATTTTTCTTTTTGCACGGATAGGATAGGAGCACCAAAGGAGAAATGCTCAGCCTAATGAAGCCCTATTCTAACAAATCTTTCAGTTGCTCTTTTAACTCTTTCAAGCCAGCAGGGGCCATCTTATAAGGTAGAATAGAGATAGGCTGAGTATTGGGAAGAACATTAATCCCAAAGTCAATCTTCCTGTCAGGAGTGACTCCAGGTAGATCCTCAAGAAACATGTCAGGAAACTCATTCAGAATTGGGACTGACTCAAAGGGTGAATACTCTACATAATCAATATTAACTCGCATGAGGTGATAGATACATCCTTTGGAGATTATCTTTTTGGCCCTAAGATAGAAAATAAACTTACCCTTAGATGCAATAGAATCTCCCTTCCATTCTAGGACCGGTTCATTTAGGAATTACAATTTAACAGTTCAAGTCCTACAATCAATGAAGGCATAGCAGGCGTGAAGCCAATCCATGCTGCGAATCACATTCAAAGTCAACTAGCTCCAACTCTATCAAATCAACAAGGACACACTACAATAGATGAATACTACACAATCTCTATAAACCCTTTCAACTAGAATAGACTCATCAACAGGAGTGGAGAAAACAAAGGGTTCAAGTAAACACTTAGGAAGAATCCCATATCTACTAGCCACATTGGGAGTTACAAAAGATAGAGTTGCACCCGAATCAAGCAATGTATAAAAATCAAAGGTAAAGACTCGAGCTGAATCCTCAAAACATCTGGTGTAACTTCCTGATCCTGTTAATTTTTGAAAGGATATGGGTAATTTGTTCCTCCAATGGTATTAGTAGTGATAGCTTTCTAATTAACCCTCACTAGTGGTACCGATGTAGA
>DF358857.1:54754-77796 GCA_000787875.1 Solanum virginianum | reverse complement strand
AAACCCCAATTGTGGTATTTCACTGGGTATGTTGTTGTTGTTGTTGAGGTTTAGGAGGAATTTCCAGGATTGGGAGATGTCTGAGCTTCAAAGATTGCTAGCTTTACTTCAAAAGCAATGTGTACCTGATGTTTTGAACCGGGAGTTGGGGAATAACAATTAGTTTTCAGTTTAAGTCCTTCCATGAGAAGCTTCTAGTTAGGACAGAGGTTAGTTTTTCACATGGCTCAGTACGGATTCCTAAGGTGCTGAGGAAGGTGTGCTTCTTCGAGTGGTTAGGTACTAGAAGGATGATTTTTACGGCGAAGAATCTCAGGTACGAAAAGGTTGTTTGCATGAGTTGATATTTCTTTTGTAAAGAGGCGGGTGAGAACATGGACCATATTTTCATATATTGTAAATTAGGCACAAGATTATGGGAGGATATCTTTAGATGGTTTTGCGTTTCTTGGGTCATGCCAGGATCCGTCCGCCTAGGGAAAACAAGAGGCAAAGGAAGCTAAAATATTGGAGAAGGCCACACAACACAAAGGATAAATGAAATAAAAGAATAGAGGAAAGCAAATTGACATACAGAATTAGCTATACTTCAGAAAGTAATGCTACAAAAACAGCCGAGATGTAAGGGATTTCCTCAGTTAGTCGGAAGATAACACAAATAATGAGAGGCAGAGGTAGCTAAAATATTGGAGAAGGCCACAACACAAGGGAAAAATGAAACAAAAGAATAGAGGAAATCAAATTGACATATCAAATTTAGCTATACCTCAGAAAGTAATGCTACAACAATGGCCGAGATGCAAGGGATTTCCTCAGTTAGTTGGAAGATAACTCGAATAATAGTGAAAACTTGAAGATTTTTCAACTGCAACCAATTTGGCAATGGTCAGTGCAACTCTCTCCCTAAATAACCAAATAGTCAACATTAAATTGTCCAAGCAAAATAGACTGATGAAAGCATTTAAGCGCACACCTGAATCGGTATAGAAGCAACCATTGCAGCTTCAACACCTAAGACAATATTGGGATCACCACCCCATCGGAGGTCAATATCCATAGTGATTTGACCTTTTTTCAGGCTTTGAACACGAATACCTGCATTAATTAAGGACTAAACATGCTAAAGCATTATGTGACACCATGTATACTATCTTAAAGATTCTCAGACATACGATGACGACCAAATTCATCAACAATCTTGCTAGGAAAGGTAACAATAGCAATGACAAGATAAGCTCTTGGCAGATTCTTTGTTGGCATCAACAGCAACATGAAGTAAGTACTACCCGGAAGATTTTGCCGTATGATGTAGAAGTTTAGGAGCTACAAAAAAAAAAAAAGATAGTCCCACTTCTTTTCATTTTAATTTTCAATATAAGCAGCAGCATACCCTAAAAAGAGATCAAATTTTGCAAAGAGATTAATCCAATAACACCAATATTAGCGAAAATGCAACTAACTAGATTTTCAGCACACCCAGCGTATCGTCTTGTCCTTTAAGACATTCACAGTAGTTCTTTGATAAATAGGTATTCACAATATTAGAGGACTAATAGAAATAAACATTCCAGTGCCTTTTTAGACAACGAATGGAACATAAGCGTATACTCCATTTTTGTCTTCTTAAATAATCACAAAACTGACACCAGCAAGAAAGCTCAAATGACTATCACATGAAACCTCATTCAACTAATACCTTTTGGCATGAATATTGAAATACTTAATCATTGATGAACTGCAGAAGATTCAAAACCAGAACTTAATTCAAGTTAGTAAATATGAAGATTCAGATGATCTCAAGATTAGAAAATTAGCACAATGAGGAGAACCAATAGCAGCGTGGAAACTCCTACTAAGCAAACTGCATTTTCTTTCTGAGTGCAGCTTGATTTAAAAAGAACTGGATAGCATGAGTCAACTAAGAGATAATTAACTTAATTGAAATGAACTATAAATTACTTCAACGTGGATAGTATTGTGATGTTGCTACCTTCTATTTTAGGTGCCACAGTTCCCAATGATAATTTGCTGAACTTCAATGACGTAATTCCAGGAGGTCGATAATCTTCTAAAAGAGGTTCAACAGATTCTTTTATGATAGCCTCTCCTGCCTGCATAGTGACAAATTCAAGAGGATGGATCTTGGCTGACACAATACAGAAATTGGAAGAGAAAACATGGTTCACACACAACAATGAGACTAGAAATATTTTTCCTTTTGATATGCATTTGTAACCATAGAAAAAGTATGACCATTACCATACTGTTCTCAGCGCGGAATAACTGTCATGAAAGATTAGATGTATAACAGTATAAACTAAATTCCATTGCACAGACCAGTGGGCTTAAGTGCTATATTGAAAGCAAAAGTTCGTCATATCCACTTTTGAGGGGAAAAGAATCATCAGTCTCCATAGTACTCTGAACCTAACTTCCTAATGAATTTTACTTCAAAGCAGAATCGTTTCTCACAGAGCAGCTTCCAAGCATAGGAAAATCTTCAGAAGGCATTTATATGGCTTGGTAAGAAGTCCATGAACATGCAAGAAACCTTAATTTGTAATGAATTAGGCAATATCAGCCTGAGATGTGTCTGGTGGTTTGCTATTATAATAATAAGTACAATTTTTAATTGAAAAAAAGTAGAACACAAAGAAATACAGTGCTTAAAAGGACAAAAGGTTTGAGTTGCTTAAAGAGACAGTTCAGTCATTCCATTGAAAATCGATGACCAAGGCTAATGAAACAGTTTCTATGCAACTTAGGCTTCAATACTCAAAAGAAGAACACTCCCTCCATTTGTTTCAAAAAGAATGTCACCTTTAGTTTTTAATTCCAACATTCTCATTTACCTAAATGACTTTCTTTTATATCAATGATGCGACAAGTTTAAGACTACAAGATTCAAAGGGTAATTTTGGCATGTTATACACATCTTTAGTTTAAGATCACAAGATTCAAAAAATTTCTTTGCGTTCTTAAATTCTGTGCCTCGTCAATATAAGACATAAAACGAAACAAGGGAGAAAGAAACGTAACTGCTCAAAATGATAAAACGAAACAAGGGAGAAATGTAACTGCTCAAAATGATTTCTTAATTAGCATTCACTATCAAAATTCCCAAGCTATTCCTTGACTCCACGTTTACTCATTTTCAGTCTTAATTATGAAATTTGAGCATTTGCAACTCTAAACTGGAGTCCACAATTTGTATATTCCCGATTGAGAACCTTTTACTGGTAAACCTCAACGGTAGCTTTTATCACAAATAGATAGTTGGTCTTCAAGTCACCACTTGTGCATGGTCTCGAGAAGCAAGTCTTTTTTTAAAACTGGGTTTCTCTTTCCGGTTAAAGTTACATGCTAACCTGCTTCAAACATAAATTTGAACTGGGAAGGGACCTAGCCTGTGGGCTTAGTTCGAGAGTTCGGCCTTCTAAGTTTTTTCCTGATTATCTAAGCTGATTCGTTAACCAGGAAAAAACTTTTTTCAACTCTTTGAGCATTCCAAATATTATAATATAAGTTACCTCTAATTGGTGGGGACAAATATATAAGTAGAAGATCATGGTAATAGACTACAACATAGGTCGAATAATCTATGCTAATAGTTAGTGACTAATAATAGCAATTGATGTTCAAAGGCAAGCTCGCTCCGCGCCGGCGATATCTTTTTTTCTCTCCACATATCAAAAAAGTTCTCTTTCATCTGATAACAATGTTATCCATTTGTGTTGACAGGCGATGGACCCTTTTTGTTAGACTACCAAGTGTTAATGAGTAATACATCCGATTAATACTCCTCAAGCATTACCTGTGTGTACTCGACGATTGAAGGACCTACAACTTGCATTAACTTCCTGTAGTACTAATAATTGTTTCTTGATTCAATTACTTGTTGGAACAGCAGAAAGTCGGTTGTACTTAAGTCACTTTTTAATTTATATGGAATTTGATTGCACCTAAGCTAAAATTCAACATTAAAAGGAATTACCTTTGAAAAGTAGTACCAAAGAACTTTTGTGATTTATTTACTTTAAAGGAAGCACATGTATAGCTTGATTACATCATTTTTCATAAACTGTGATGATTTTCCCATGTAATGCTCAGGTTGGTAAGACACTGTACTTAATTTGTATCTGTGATATTTTATAGTTTTACATGCCCGGGGGCTTCATCTCAGTGGTAAGAGTGCAACAGATGATACATGGGTTGAGCGCACATCATGATTTCAACCTTGTGAGAAACTAAAAGCTTGGTACTCCTTTTGTCCCATTTAATGTGACATATTTCCTTTTCAATTTGCCAGAGTATAAGACATATTTTTATTTTAAAAACAGTTCAACTTTACACTTCTCATTTTACTCTTAATGGGATGATTTCTAACCACACAAATGTTCATAGATTATTTAGAATTATAAGTTTCAAAAGTCTTTCTTTTGATTTGAACTTTGTGAAATTGTGTTCAATTAAACACCATATAAAATGGTATGGAGAGAGATACACTAAGTTCGGAACCATGTACAAGCTCTCAAGGATTTCTCAGTAATAAAAAAGATATCTTTTTACTTTTAGCAGTATGCTTAGATACCTATGCTCAAATTTCCAATAACTTTTTAATCAATTTAGTTTCCTAGAATTTTCTAATGTATTTTCATAATGCTTTGTTTTTATTATTAATGTTTTTATATAAAATAGAAAGTTTTAAAAGATCCAAGAGCTTAGGCCCACATCTCATGTATTACTTTTTAGAACATTGAATAATATTTATTTAAAAGGAAAAAAGAAATTTCAGGATTTTGGTTTCTCATACAGGAGAAAATTATTTCTTTGTAAAATTCTACTTATGGGTGGCAAAATCAAACCCAACCCGGCCAACCCGTTTAGGTTTGGACGGATTAACTATTAGCTTAACCATTTTGACCCATTAAAAATTTGATTGATATGTAATCCAATTGACTCAAGAAAAAAAGAAATTTTAGAGTTTTTTTTTTAAAAAAAAAATTTAGGGGTTTGGTTTCTCATATAGGAGAAATTTTCTCTATAAAATTCTACTTATGGGTGGCAAAATCAAACCCAATCCATTTAAGTTTGGGCGGGTTATTGATCCGTCCATTTATTAGCTTAACCCCTTTCAACCCATTCAAAATGGGGTTGATATGTGATTGAAATTGACTCAAAAAAAAAAATCTTAGTCAAAAATATTTTTCTTTTTTTTTTTTTTAAATTTGAAATGTTATATATAGCCATAATAAAGAGATATTTTTTATCAAGTGTTCAAATATTGTAAAATAGAAAATAAAACAAGTAAATCTTAGTAAAAATCAAATCAGGTTGGGTCTTGACCAGTTCTATAATCATTTTAACCCAAGCAAATTTGGGTCGGATTGGATTATGACCCGTCCAAATTAGACCCAACCTGCTCAATTGTCATCCCTAGTTCTACTTTACTAATACAACATTCAAGTAGCATTTACATTTTTTGCATAATTAATGAATACATAATTTATGTAGTTATGTACAATTTTATATGGGCAGAATGATATAATAAGAATAATAATGTAGTAATAGCAATAACCCATAAGACCACCTAAAATGACAAAATTCTTAAAATAAAGCACCCTTATTTTGTAGAGCCAACATCTTTTTCTTGGGTGTACTTTTCAGCTTTTCATAATAGGAATAGAACTCATGATCATATTATTTAATAAGAATTTCTAATAATTTTGAGTTTAATTACTAATATTTATACAATGGTACTGATTATTAGAGCTAATTCATGCTTTTGGTGTAACACAACTTAAGTTTTGAAATAATTAAAAGAAAACTAAATCATACAAATTTATTTACAATTGTCACATAAAAAGTTGCAATGTTATTTACTCCGACATCCTTTATTGAGTAAGATTTCTATCCAAGCATAATTTTTTAAAGTGATAAATGAATAATGCATAAATTAGGCAATATTGACAAAACAATCCAGTTTAAATCCATGTTTTAGTTTGATGAAGAAAATCAATGCTTTAAATTCCACAACATATACATAATTTTAGTGATTCAGTGATAATTATTCATGTGTTATAATCTCTGTGTAGCTTTTTGTGAACCAAATATCCTCAAAGTTTAAAGACATTCAGTAAGCAAAGTTTGATTATAACCCGAGGACTTTGGTCTAGTGGCAAGAGACTAGCTAGTGATATGTGGGTTATTTATGATAGAGGGGTTGGTCCATTTTCCACCATGTTTAGAACTGTACGCTACCAACCCTCAGGACTTATCAGTTACCAAAACAAAAAATGAAGTTTGATTATACTAAGTTACACCAAAACTAGTTTACAAAGTAAAAATTGCTCAGGATAGCTAAAGACAAGTAAAAAGCTTACTTCAGCAATAAATGGCCATAATTTGCTCAATTGTTTGTTCAACCATTTGACCTGCCATGACATATAAAATGAGACAAATTAACAATGAGATCATCACTATATCAGTTTATTGTGTGGAGAAAAAGTTTGTGAGAACACCAAAAATGGATGACCACTAAGATTCACATTTGACATTGATAAGATATGGAGCTACTGTTAATAGAAGACTTTTGTCCTTTTGATTCCTTTTCCTGTAAATAACCATAAATTTCCTGAACTATTAACCATTTTACAATTAAATTACCATTTCTATGTTAGTTGTATTGTTACTTCATATTTGAGGGTAATATACTTTAAAAAATAGTTTAAATATAACATATCTACTATATGAAGGGATCAAATCACATATTTTAATTAAATAAAGATTAAATATATTATGTCATATGCCCCACTTGTGGATTACATTGGCTATGTTGTTATTGTAAGTAAAACTGATCTTCAAGGAAAAAACGTTAGTTATAACTAGAGCACAGTGAAGAAAGTTGCCTTTAAGCTTTAAGAAGAAGGAATTATGTGAATCTTTGTTCCTATTATGACGATAAGCTAACAAGGCCAGTTGAATAATACGCATCTCTTCAAAGACAGGAATATTTTCCTGTTTGAATATATATATACATGTGCATACATATATGTATTTTAGGTCGCTCATTCTTCGAGCTCTTCTTCCGAAGATGTTAAGAAAATTATTAACATTTCGGTTAACATCCAGGTTGAGTACCCATCACAAAGTAAATGAGCTAAGTGTCACAAGTACAAGAGTCAGTGAAATGGGGGTCAGGAAAGTTATCGCCACAAACTTTCTTTAAATCATCCCTGCTGAGGCAGCCCATTACTTTTACATCTACTGCCTGTAAAAGGTGTAAAATATAACACGGAAATGAATATTAGTCATTCACAAAGTAACTGCATATTAGAAATTTGAATGGTATTGGCACTTCGCAAGCATGATGTATATCTTTGGTGCTGGCATTAACGCAACAGCAGCGCCAGTTTTTATACTACTTATAGCAAGTACCACGGAGCTATATCCGATACCGCCTCATCTGAGCAATGTCGAGCATCAAGAAGCAGCAACAGTGAAACACTCTATCCACATCAATAGCAGAAACTAACAAACATTCCATTATTAAATACATAGCTAGACATAATACATCTTCCAAAGTAACACACTACCCAACCTAATACCAGTTGAAACTTCAACTTAGTTTCCTAATAGAATCACAAAATCATCAACATTTCAGTGTGCGTTGCAAAATTGCTCTTCCAGAAAAAATAAGAGTTGTAACTAATACTAACTACCTCACTGATAAATCACAATAAGTACACTACAAGGCAAAGAGAAACAACCTGACAACAAAAAACTTCATCTTGATAATACTAAGCAAAATTTCTGTTCTCGGTTTAATACTTACATAAGTCCACTACTTACCAGAAAATTTAGAGATGCTAGCTTTATAGAACCCTTAGAATTTGACCTAAAAGACATACTATTGAATATTGGAATGAAATGGATCCAGACAGAGCATAGTAACTGAGGATTCAAATAGCCAACCCCAGATTGAGGCATTGCTTAGTATTGAAGGGTAATTCTAACTATGACAAACTTGGGAAACACCAAAATCTGGAGTATAGCAAGAATACCTTAGCAATTCTCTTGTTGCTCCTGTGCCTTATCATATGTTTCAAAGCTGCCATTAAACCGATCCCGCAGATCATCCCCATCAGAATCCCAGAAATTAACCCCATTTCTACCACAGCTCACTTCAGCCCAATTACCCTAATAACGTTGAGACATCAAATATAAGAAAAAATAGAACAATTCCCAAAACAGAAAAACTAACAGAAAACCCAAAGATAAACTAAACTACAAAACGAGCAAAACCCACCTCAAGAAAATATCTGGGTATACACCAAAACCGAAACTTTTTCACTTTCCGACAAGAAAAAGATCACTGTTTGATTGCTTCACTCTTGCCCCTTTTCAGAAGTAGTGGGTATCCACTAAACTGGTGCTGCTTGGCATCCCTTTCCTCCACAAAATCTTTCAGTTTAAAGAAGAAAAAGATTAGTATCAAACTTAATTCATTGGGTATTTCAATGTAATGAATAAGGATTTAAGCGTTTAAGCATTACATTTATTACTCACTCCTGCTCCTCAAGGCAGTCTTTCCTCTTTCTTTGCTTTGTCTCTCTCTAGGCAATAAATTTTCAGATTTTGAAGTCTTGACTGCTGATTTTTTCCTTTTTGTCCGTTTTACTTTTTCGTCTCATGTTATACTCCCTCCTATGTCTTTCACATCTCGTCTAAGTTCTTAATATATATAATTTCATAAAATTAATACATAAATGTGGGTTTTAAGTATAAAGGCAAAATAAAAACAATTAAATTTATCTTGATTTTGCAAATTGATAAGTAATTTAAGATAAATAATTTTAGTAATGTGGATATTAATTTGTTTTGCAGACATACCCCTATATTTTTGGTGAATGGTTTGAGACTTGATGTCCCTCAATGATTGAAAGATTCATTTCTGTTTTGAAACTTTAATGCCTACTGCCTAAGTGGTACGTATCCCTACCACTTGGAATTTTGGAAACTTGCTTTGGGGCCAGGCTAACAAGAATCTCACAATCTAAATATGGATAAAAATCTATTTCTATAAATGTCTATTAATATCTTATCATCGAATAATTTTATTTATATAAATTTAATAAATTACTATCTATCAATGTTATAATAATATTTTTTTTGGTATTCAGTTTCTCTCATTTAAAAATTTTTTTTGGTATTCAGTTTCTGCATATAAAGTTCTTGATTGATTTATTTACACTTTGGGATCAGAACATTTTATTTTAAAATATATTTGTGCCACATAAAACACTTGAACGATATAATGAGCTCCTTACTATAATTATCATCCTAACATGATTTACACTTATATGACATTACGAGAAAATGATGCTTCATAATCAGATTATTGTGAAGTAGTTTTTTCATTTTTATATATATATATATCAAAACATCACTGGTAAGTGGTTGAGTACTGGATGTTTATGGTCGAAAAGACTCGGAATCTTATAGCTCATTAAAATATCGAACTATTTATATTCCTATTTTTTTATATTGACTCAAAATTATGAGTTCAGTATGGCATCCACACTAAATGAAATCTTGCAAAAGGAGAAAAAAAAACCTCAAACATATCCACTGACCAAAGACTCCATCCATCAATTTGTTCAGTGAACCTGTATAAAATTTCCCTTTGCACGAAAGACACAAAGAAGCCCCAAAAAGTTGCAAAATCATCAAGAAGTTTTATTAGAATTTTCTTGGCTTAAAGTACAATGCTCCAAGTAACACCCTGTTGTAAATACAGGCCAAGAATCACTAAAACTATGACAAATTGAATGAAAAATATAATAATATGTTAGAATAGCAAAACCTGTAATGATTTGAATTAACTCCTTTTCTTTCTCTCATTTTCTAAGCAATAAAATATAGCTATTCAAATCCTTAAAAGAACTAGGAAGTATAGCTTTCCACCTCAGACCAAATGCAACATCAACATTACAAGTACAGAAACCACCAAGAAGAGTCCAGCACTGCTCCTCACACCACCGTTAGGGCTGCTGGTTACCACAGTGATAGGCGGTGTCTCAGCTTCTTCACTTGCGGATGGTGGTTCCACATAAGGTGGAGGAGGTGGTTGCCTGAGGCTCGGAGGAAGTCCTATACCATGCCCCACTTTGATCTCGAATGCCATTCCATTCAGGCACTGAGTCCCATCATCAGCATCAGAGAAATAGTATTGCTGTCCCTCCATGGTCAATGAAACAGCGATTGTCATCGCTTTCCCAAATTCATCATTGCCTCCTTGATACTGAAACGTGTCATCATCGGAAGCATAATCCATGGTGCAGTTCTTATATGTGGTCTCATTGTATGTTTGGATAACTGTCTGGTTGGTGTTTGTATTAAATACTAAACACAAATTTATAACAAGTCAGAATAACAGCAGTGTGAGATACAAAACCATGATAAGTAAAACTGAAGGCAATTCAAAAACTCTCCTGCATAACAATATAAATTTGGAGTTCATTCCAATTTCCATGGTCATCGACAGGATTAAAAAGAATAGTGATTGTGAAACAATTCATATAATTGAGAGACTAAAGATTCTCGAGTGAATTCTCTGATCAGATATGGCATGTTCTGTAAAATGGCAAGAACCATATATATGAGGTTCATATATGATCACGTATAAACTTACAAAGCAATCCTTCAATAAGAATTATGACTCAATTGTGATATCCAACCTTTTTTTAAATGGAACTGTCCTAGAATTTGCTAGCTACACCTCCCTTACACAATCAATTATTATAAGTAAACATGTAGAGTAGAAAGATTCAAGTTGATGCTTTTTACCATGTGCACTAAAAATTGTAACTTTTTCATCAAGATAATAGAACATGGAATAGGAAGTAACCTTCTTCATTAGTGCCACTTTTTTCCTTCAAGAAAACAATTGAGCAAGTCATTAACTATGTACCAAACTCCATTTCATTTGAACTCACTACTACGTCTTATATTTTATTTCACTTTGAGTCAAATCTCATCACTACACACCATATTTGGAGACGGTGGATCAGACGACGTGACTGGAATAATAAATCACCCCATTATAATTAAATTCATGTTAAAATATCATCGGAAGACTCTAGCAGTAAAAGCAAGCTGGAAGTCCCATTTTCTCAAGTTACATAAAATTTTTGAACTTGCTTTAAACAACAACAATTTACAACAATATTTAATTGAAGGATTGTGGAAGCAGGATGTTGACGGGATACTAATATAATTTAGTTAATTGCCCTTTTCCAGTTTAAGAATTTCAGTTAGTTCAATGTGATATTCTGAAAATTCTTGCTCATTCAACTATACCATCAGTAGAACAGGACAATACAACAATTCCTGGCCAGGGGAACTTCGAACTCTCTCTAGTCTCTACAATGCCCAAATCTGTCTATACTATTACCACATGAAAGAACGAGAAATCTAGAAAAACTTTTCAACCATCATTTTACTCCACAAAGATATCTTCCTCCAACTTAAATGCACATGCTCCTTCGATAAGAACAAATAGTCCAACACATATTATAACTTCTCTGGCCAGTGGTCTTTAACTTATGTACGAACTTTCGAGCTCTGATAAATCAAAGAAATGCAAGTAACAAAGAACAAGATCTATCAACAACAAAGATTGTGTATCACTGATCTACTCTACTCTATCAAACAGAGAAGCCTATAACATAATGTGAGGAGATGTAGCAGCAGAAAAGCTAGGAAGCCATTGGGATTTTAGGATCACGGAATGTAACACCGAATCAAGTACTACCAAAGCTTGTCAAACATCTCCAAGTAATCGACAAGAACCACACGATTTAAAAAACTTCTCATCTCTCAAGACTCTTCACTAAGATCTGTATAACTTTTCTTAAGAAACAAAGATGGATCCAGGAACTTAAGTCACCAAATGTAATGTACCATGGACTCACTTATCCTTTGTGACAATGGTGTGAACTAAGCATAAATGTGTATCTTAGATACAAAGATGGATCCAGGAACTTAAGTCAACAAACGTAATGTACCATAGACTCACTGATCCATTGTGATAAGGATACGAACTAAGCACAAATATGTACATTCTTCGACATTTCAACAATATATAACTTGAACCGGAAGCATAATACAGATCAGTCACTGTTTAGGTGATATCTAATAACTCCAGATTTTACTAATAGCTGCGATTATAAGTTCTTTAAACAAGTCTAAATCCCCCAAAAATGCACAAGCAGATTCAATAATCCTTGTCCAAAAATTAAAAAATCACCTCTCTATCTCTCTCCCCCTAAAATTGCTCAAAAACTCAGCAACTTCAGAAAACGTTCAAACAGTAGGAGTTCCATCTATATCACCCGCACTATTCCACACAGATTTGACTAAACCCATCAATCAAGAAACAAAAATGACCAAAAAGGACTAATCTTTATCCCCAAAAGATCAGCATTCCGTCTCTCTTCCCCCCTAAAATTGCCAAAACACAGCAGCTTCATAGAAAGTACAAATAGTAGAAGCTCCATCTGTATCTCCCACACTATTCAATACAGATTTGACTAAACCCATCAATCAAGAAACGAAAACGACCAAAAGGGTACTCAAAAATATCAAAAAAGAACTCACCCAAAGTGTCACCAAGATTGAAGGTCTGTTTAGCAGCCCAAGCAGAGTAATCAGCAGAAGCCTTTTGAGTAGTGATGTCAAAGAACCACCCAGCTGGACCACCAACGGTGTGGTTAGTATATCCAGTTGACTGTGAAGCTGCCGGGTTGAAGACCAGAGTCACCAATAAGAGGAATAAGAAGACCATGGAGTCTATTACCGCCATGGCCATGTGGAAGAAATGGACACAGTTGTTATTACTAAGGTTTGACGATCTGAAAATTAAATGTGAAGATGGTTTGAACATATAGGTAAGGTATAAAGAATAACATCAGACAGTCAGACACGTTATTTGTTTTTTTATTACTATATGTGACCACATGATACTGGACCACAAATAGATGCTAAGTGATGCTATTGTATTATTTTCTCGTGTAAGATTGTATATTTTGCTTCAGTTTTGACACCGCGGACATATTTGGTGGGATGTATTAAAGTAAATAATTTATTTAGTTATTGGTATAAGTAATATCATGTTTAATAAAAATTTAAATTTATGTATTAATTAATTCATGGATTAGCTAATACCACATACGTGATATTAACTAATACTTCTCATTTTGTGGTATTAGCTAATCCCTTGGATTTAATACCATGGGATTATATATAAAGACAAAAATGTTTCTCAAATTTTTTTACATTTTTTTATATTCTTGATTTTATATTTTATATTTGTAGTTTTGTACTAGTAAATTTATTTAAATAAATTAGCTTACAAATTTTATTTTTTTAATAATTAATCATATTCTTGATTTTATATTTTATATTTGTAGTTTTGTACTAGTAAATTTATTTAAATAAATTATTTTATAAAATTTATTTATTTGTGGGTTCATATTTCATAATCAATAACTTTATCATATCAAATTTTTAAATTTATTTATTTGTGGTTTCATATTCACATAATAGACCAAAAAAAATTATCATGTCAATGTTTTTTATATAATTAATCTAGTTGAGTGATTTTATTGATGCAAAATAAAGTTCAATGATGTTAAATATAATCTCAAAGTTGAGTAGCCTTGTAAGATATAAACACTATATTAAAACTATAACTTCTAAATTTTTATGTGTAAAAATAGATTGTCTATTTTATAATTGTTTACCATCATTTCTATTTTAATAATAGATGATCTATCTTTATTAAATTAAAGATTGACATTTTATTAGTGATGAATTTATTGAAATTACAATTATTCGTTCTCAAATAATTCAAGTGAGAAAATAGCAAACATAATGATAAAATTATTATTTTCCTAACTAGTTAGAAGTCACAAAAAAAATCTACTTTGATCTAATTATATGAAATAGAAAATCTCATAATAATTCAAGGACATAATTGAAAAAGAAACTTTTTATAAAATTTAAACCAAACACAAATTAAATGAAAAGCAATAAACCAAATACGGAATAAAAAATAATCCCAACATAAATAATCTCTGCATTGTTAATTTCTGCATTATTTATTTTTGTGTCCCTATATCTTTGAAGTTAGAAACTTGAATATTGAAGATTTTGAAGTGGTGGGTTTCAAATTTTTGATTGTGTTTAGATATGTATTGTAGTGAAAAAAGTTAAGTTTTGTAAGTGAAAGAATTCATTTTTTTTTAAACTTAAAAAATCTTTAAAAATAAACTTTTTATGTTTGATTCAAAATATATGGCTAGATAAATATTTTAAAGATCAATTCAAATTTGATTCAAATTCTATAAGCAAAGACTATATATTTTAGTAATCGTCGAATATTTAAAAAAAGTTATATTTAGATGTATATTTATTTGAAATAGAGTTGAATTTTTGTGAGCCAAAAATAAGTATTGTGACTTTGATCGAATTCACTTTTTCAAGTTTGTAACTCATTTTAGATTTTTTTTTTGGGTCAGCGAATCAGTCAAGCATATAACAAAGAAATGTAGTTCATTCTTTTCTTTTTCCAGAGAAAGATGAAAAAATTGTGTGAACAAGCAGGTCCTTAGAATTTCATCTTTTGGACTTGGTAATCAATTTTAAGACTAATTTCAAATGTATACAAAGAAACAAATTAATTTATAATAAATACAGACATTTTATTTTCATATTAAACTAATTAAAATTATAGAAAATATATAATGACTATATAATATAATTTGTCAAAAGTCATTAAAAGTATACACTAACTATACAATTAACTATATAGATGACATATACATGAGCTATATATTGAATATACATTATGACACACTCAAAAACTATATGTTGCTTGACTATACATAAAATATACACTGAGTATGCATGACTATATAGCAAATGACTATTTTTTTGATATTATAATTATCCCTTAATTTTACATACTAAAGAGTCTATCTATCTGCCTAGTTTTGATAGATTTTTTATTTCTCCAACATAATCAGTAAAAATTCCACAAGTCCCTTTGGTGGATCTAATATTGTCATGGGGTAATATATACCAAAAGACTCCAAGAAGGGAGATACTTAAGAGTATATAACCAACCTATCCCTTTGTATAACCTATTTATGTTATTGAATGAAGCGGCTGGAAAAGTACACGTTTGTGAGACCTTAATAGGGATATGTAGGTGATGAGTTTACCTACGGGCATGGAAGAACATAGTACCACTACCTTTCTTTAAATTAAGGTAAGATTCTTAGTTTTATAGATGACACCATTGAAAACACAATAGTGACAACCGTTTCATCTGCTCCTTTCGTATCTTGAAGAAAGAGTAGGCTTAAGTAATGTAACTTTCGTATCCGTCTTATCATAAGTTTGAATATGAAAAAGATGAATAAAGATTTAATTTTTCAAAAGAGAAACAGAAAAGGATCATATGTGATAATTTGAAAGCTCCTAAATAGTGTTTCATCTTATATTCGATTATTGAAAATAAATTCTCTATACGAAATAGATTGGTTAGACTAATGACTAGAAGCAAATAAGAGATGTTCCTTATTTTGCAATAAGGATGTCGATTAAGGATGAATCAATCGACCATTCTTTTCCTTATTTTGCAATAAGGACATCGATTGAGGATGAATCAATGGACCATCATTTTCCTTATTTTGCAATAAGGATGAATCAACCGATCATCTTTTTTATCTATGCTTATATGCTGAAACTACATGAAAAAATTAGTATACAATAAGAAATAAAAAACAAACAAATAAACTATAAGATGAAGATAGAAGCTTATCTGGGACATATAAAAAAATAATAATGCAATTTCAGATTCATACAAGTTATCATTGTCATATAGTGTCCATGCTCCGTGGCATGAGAGAAATATTAGAATTTTTCAAAATAAAAATAATTAAGGCGAATACTTTGTTGAGAAGATTGGTCCAAGAAATACATCACAAAAGTATAATGCATAATACATCAAATAGAATTTTAAAGAGTTTCAATTTATTCTTGACTAGTTCTTGCTGGACTTGACTTAATAATGACTTACAGGCATAAGATTGTCCTTTGCCTGCCAATTTTTTTCTGCTTTAAAATTATCACATTTGACAGTAAAAAAAAGTATTTAATATTTATTAAAAGAATAAAAAATAATAATGTAAACTCACACAAACAAGAAAAAATAAATGATGAATACACCATTTAACGAAATCCGACAATCATAATTGTGTCCTAGAAATCTCGACTCTAAAGAACTTTAAAATATTTATCTATTTATAAAAATCAAATATCTTAAATACAACTATGCATATTTTTTTATATTTGCTATTTATCAAATATTGATTGATTTCTCATTCTTATTATTATACCCCAAAACGCAAATTAACTTCGTGAAATACACACTCAAAATATATTTCTTTACCTTTTTTAATATTAAAGTAGATTTTTTTTCACATAGATGTTTAATTTAAAGTTCATCTGGTATCCATTTAAAAAGCTAAAAAAAATCTTTTTATGAACTACCCTATATATTGACGATCCCTCAAAATAATAAAATGAACAAACATTCAAGATGATTAATCTTGACATATATTTCAAAAAAGTTTTAACATTCAAAATAGCTATCCTTTAAATTTTTCAAGTAAAGTTTGCTATTGAATTTTATTTGTAATTTTATAAATAATATTTAAATAATTTATCAAAGATAACATGTAGTAATAGAAAATAAATTATAATACACGATATACAAAATTCTATAATAATAATAATTATGTCCTTGCATAAATAACAAAAATATATCACTCTACGAAAAAAAAGATTTGTTATCTTTAAGTAAATACATAATTTTATAAGTCTCACACACACATATTTATACTCATTCTTAGTTGTATCTTTTTATCATGATTGTTTTGATGATACTTGTTTCAAAATATAAAAACTTCATACAACACAAAGAATAGAAAAAAATTTAAAAAATTTCTTGACAAATTATAAAAGTAATGAGATGTTTATTTTATTGAACTATAGTATGATTTGAATAATACAAATTAATTTATAACTTAATAGTACTAATTTGAATATTATTATTATCATATTATATAAACTAATAATAAGAGGATTTGCCAATATCTCTAATCGATATACATTAGATAATATAAATATTTATATTTATTAAATTTTAAATGTAAACAAATATTATATGTAATAGACATATTGTTTGTATTTATGTTTGTTCTTATTAGGCATGATAATATATTAACCAAAATTAAATAAATAAATCTAATTAATAAAAAAATTATGCATAATTAATTCAAATTTGTTATTGAAGTCATATGTACTAGGAGAAAATTTAATGAGGTAATAAATTTTTCTTAACCATTCAAAAGAGTACAACCCCCACTCTCCCAAAAGGAAAAGAAAAGAAAAGAAAAGAAGAAAAGACTGAAAATTACACAAATGGGCTGTTGAAAGGAAATTGGGCTCTTTATTTGACTAATCGAAACCCAGACCATCATCGTCACCAGGTTCACTTGGCTGGCTCAACTTTCCTCCTATTTCGCTTCCATTCGCCCAACCCCCCACCATTGCTGATTCTTCATTTTCTTCATCTTTCGATCCCAGATATTGGATCAACCTTCAAAAAAGGTAAAATCTTGATTACCATTTTCTTTGACCGTTTCCCTTTATTGGAAAAATATGTGCATGTTTCAAGTTTTGCCATCCTTATACTTATGATTCCGTTTCCAAAGAATGTATATTTGAGCATTTGGGTTTGAAGAATGGAAGGGGAGAAACCGAAAAATACCCAGAATGAACTGGGCGGTGATAATGTAGATAATGTACATAGTAATGTAGACTCGAAAGGGGTTGATTCTTCTTCTTCAACTTCTGTCGTAGATGCTGAGCTATTCGATATTCTCTCATTGAAAGATCAAGATAAAATTGTTGGGGGCTTAAATCAATCTTCAGGATCTGATAATTTAAGACGGTCTTCAGGTGGGACTGAGGACAAGTTTGAATCTTCCTTAGGGAAAGTCCCATCCGGGGATGATTATGTAGACATTGAGGTGCACCATGAAAGCGATATTTTGAGCCATTATCCTAATAGGCAATTTATGGATACAGATGAAACTAGACAGTCTTCTTCTTCTATGGATTCTGCTTTGTATTCATATGGGGATGATGCATATTCTCCATTTGGATCACCACCAAAACCTAAGACGAAACAGGTTGTGCCAAATGTGGAACCAGAACTCTTGCATTTAGTAGACTCTGCTATTATGGGAAAGCCTGAAGGTTTGGACAAGCTGAAAAATGTCGTAAGTGGTGTTGAGATTTTTGGAACTGGAGATGATGCTGACTCAATTGCATTTCTGGTAGTTGATTCACTTCTTGCCACCATGGGAGGGGTTGAGTCTTTTGAGGATGATGAGGATAATAATCCGCCAAGCGTGATGTTGAACTCCAGGGCAGCCATTGTTGCAGGTGAACTCATTCCTTGGCTTCCCTCCGTTGGGGACATTGCAGGTCTCTTGTCGCCTAGGACTCGCATGGTTAAAGGTTTGCTTGCTATTTTGCGTGCTTGCACTAGAAACCGAGCAATGTGCTCTACCGCTGGTTTATTGCGTGTCCTGCTGCATTCAGCTGAAAAGATATTTAGTCAGGATCTTGCTACTTCAGAGTCATCAAGATGGGATGGGACTCCTTTATGCCTTTGCATTCAGCACTTAGCTGCACATTCTCTCAGCGTAAGGGATCTGCATGGTTGGCTTCAAGTAGTCACAAAAACTCTTGTCACTAAGTGGGCAGCTCGTTTATTGCTTTCTTTGGAGAAGGCCATGAGTGGGAAAGAGTCACGCGGTCCAGCATGCACCTTCGAATTTGATGGTGAAAGCTCTGGCTTGCTGGGTCCAGGAGAGAGTCGCTGGCCTTTTGCTAATGGATATGCATTCACTACGTGGATCTACATTGAATCCTTTGCTGATACTCTAAATACAGCAACTGCAGCAGCTGCAATTGCTGCTGCTGCAGCTGCCACATCAGGAAAATCATCAGCGATGTCAGCTGCTGCTGCAGCCACTGCACTGGCTGGGGAAGGCACAGCTCACATGCCACGGCTCTTCAGCTTCTTGTCAGCTGATAATCAAGGGATTGAAGCATATTTTCATGCCCAATTTTTGGTGGTTGAAAGCGGTTGTGGGAAAGGAAGGAAGTCTTCTCTGCATTTCACTCACGCGTTCAAGCCACAATGTTGGTACTTTATTGGTCTTGAACACTCTTGTAAGCAAAGCCTCATTGGGAAAGCAGAAAGTGAACTGAGGTTGTACATTGATGGATCATTATATGAGAGTCGACCTTTTGACTTTCCCCGGATATCCAAGCCGCTTGCATTCTGCTGTATTGGGACAAATCCACCACCAACTATGGCTGGTTTACAACGTCGTCGTCGTCAGTGCCCTTTGTTTGCTGAGATGGGCCCTGTATATATTTTTAAGGAACCAATTGGTCCAGAAAAAATGGCACGTTTAGTTTCTAGGGGAGGAGATGTGCTTCCTTCTTTTGGTCATGGAGCTGGTTCACCGTGGTTAGCAACAAATGACTACGTGCAAAAGTTGGCTGAAGAAAGTTCTCTTCTGGATGCTGAAATCTCAGGATGTCTACATCTCCTCTATCATCCTAGCTTGCTCAGTGGCCGTTTTTGTCCAGATGCTTCTCCTTCTGGTTCAGCAGGTTTGACAATCTGTTACATTAACAACACATATCGATATGAATTATGATGTCCATTATCTTCTATATGTTCATCACAAGTCTGCAAAGCTTGTTGCTTTTAGAGTTGCTAGCATTGATCGTATAAACATTATACTTGGACCATCCTACGTATCTCCCCGTCTATCTACATTTACTATGTCCTCGATAAGTTGCAGCTGTACTATGTCCTGTCTAATTACCTCTTTCCTGTACATCTTCAGCTTGCATCTTCTACCTCTCTTGAAACCATTGTAGCCAACCTCTCACACCTCCACATTGGGCATCCATGTCTCTCTTCTTCGCATGTCCAAATCATCTTAGCCTCACTTCTTGCATTTTGTCCTCCATCGAAGCCACTTTTACCTTGTCCCAAATATCTTAATTTCTAATCCTGCTCATGCATCGCGGCATCCTCATTTTTGCAACTTTCATCTTCTGAACTTGAGACTTTTTGATTAGCCAACACTACTTCGCTGATAACATAATTGGTCTAACTACTACCATGTAGAACTTGCCTTTAAGTTTTGGTGCCACCTTTTTGTCACACAAGAATCCATTCGAGCCTCTGTTTCTTCCACCTTGCACAAATTTGGCATATGAAGTTATCGTCAATCTCCTCATTTTCTCGGATAATAGACCCAAACTACTTGAAATTTCATCTCTTTTGGATGGCCTGTGTTCAAGCCTCACTTCCAGACCGTCACTGAACTTGCAAACTCTAAGATTTGTCTCCAAACCGCTAGTTTATCGTTACTTTGTTGCTTGTCTCTTCATCTGAACTAGGTCATTCGCAAATAACATACAACATGACACCTCTCCTTAGATATGTTGCGTCAATTCATACGTCTCCAAGGCAAATAAAATGGGCAAGTGTTGATCTCTGATGCAACTCCATCACAATTGGAAAGTGTGCCGAGTCTCCTCCTAATGTCTCTACCACTGTCTTGGCTCCATCGTACACATCTTTGATTGCCCTAATGCAAGCCACAAGTATCCTCTAACCTCCAAGTCCATAGAACCTCCCTTGAGACTTTGTGTAAGCCTTTTCTAAGTTAATGAATACCACATTTAAGTCCTTCCTCTCTCTATACTTTTCCACTAGTCTCGTTACAAGATGGATGACTTCTGTAGTTGAGCGGCCCAACATGAAGCATGAACCCTGGTTGATTCATGAAATAGCCACACCTCTCCTCACCCCTCATCTCCACAACCCTTTTCCAAACTTTCAATGTGTGGCTTAGAAACTTGATACCTCTATATTTTTTGCAATTCTAATGTCACCTTGTTAAGTTTCATATTGTAAAACATAAAATCATTTTGTATGATTGAGTGATTGGCAAATGTTCTCTGAACACTAATTCAATCTGATACCTCTCTTTCTCTCTGTGTTCCCTCTTTATGTCTATCTTTCATTTGGTACAAAGACATGTAAGTTACCAAAGTTTATCTTTTTTTACCCTCACAATGTTTATTTTGTCTCTTTCTAGATGTATCTTGAAGATGGAACTGTTGTCTATCTATGATTGTTAATGATTCTGAATTGTTCAGGTCTGCTTCGAAGACCGGCAGAGATTCTTGGGCAAGTCCATGTTGCAACAAGAATGCGACCAACGGAAGCTCTTTGGGCATTGGCGTATGGAGGCCCCATGTCCTTACTTCCTTTGGCAGTGAGTAATGTGCAAGAGAATAGCTTGGAACCTCAGAAAGGTGACCTTTCTTTATCATTAGCCACAACTGCTATTGCCGCTCCCATATTCAGAATCATCTCTAGGGCGATTGAATATCCCGGAAACAATGAAGAGTTGAGCCGTAGAAAAGGTCCAGAAGTCATCTCAAGAATCTTAAACTACCTTCTACAAACTTTGTCTTCCCTTGATGTTGCGAAGCGTGACGGAGTTGGGGATGAGGCACTTGTGGCAGCAGTTGTTTCGTTGTGCCAATCACAAAAGCACAACCACACCCTCAAGGTGCAGCTTTTCAGTATGCTTCTACTGGATCTGAAGATTTGGAGCTTATGCAGTTATGGTCTTCAGAAGAAGCTTCTCTCTTCTCTTGCAGATATGGTTTTCTCAGAGTCATCTGTGATGCGTGATGCCAATGCCATTCAAATGCTTCTAGATGGCTGCAGGAGATGTTATTGGACTATTCGTGAAAGTGACTCTACTGATACATTTATGAATGAGGAAACACGTCCTGTGGGTGAAGTGAACGCTTTGGTTGATGAACTATTAGTTGTTATTGAGCTCCTAGTTGTGGCTGCACCTCCTTTGCAAGCTACAGATGATGTCCGTTGTTTGCTTGGCTTCATGGTGGATTGTCCACAGCCAAATCAGGTAATGTTCAGTTTTTCGTATATAAGTATGCTGAGTGGTGGGGAAGCTTCTAGGTTAAATAATCACTTGTTGCTCTTTATAAGAAAACTTAGACTACGGTTCCTTGTTGGTGTCTAGTTTTGATGGCTTATTGCATCTTTATTTTGAGCTTTGATTGACATATACATCTATATATTAAGTATTTATATTTTCTTAGTTGCTCAAAGAATACACTCTTAGTAGTTTTCTCAAACTTTTTACTCTGTGATATCTTTATTCTTCACAGCTTATCAACTTTTTCACACTGTATTTTTTTGTCGCATGTGATCTTTCTTTTTCATGATTATTAACTTATTTTCTAGTTATCAGTGTCTCATCTCAGTAACTTTACTTTTAGACGCTCACACTCTTTGATGATACTATATTTGAATTTATTCTTAGGTCTTCTATCTTAAAAAGTGCAAAAGGACTAATCAAATAAGTTCTTATGGTTGTCTTACTTCTTGTAGTATCCACAGTATCTTATTCATAATGGTACACAATATCAGCAATTTCCTATTACATGTATCACGTCCTAAATTTTCTACCATTATTGAGTTAAAAAATTGTAATTTGGTTTTCATTTTTGGAATAGAAAGAGGAACAACTCTAATAGTATAAAGTAGTTTTCAAGAAACAGCTCTCAATTTGAATTTTCAAAGTTTGCTCTTTTTAGTGCTCTTCCATAAAGTTTGTGCCTGTAATTTGATACTCACCGTCTGCAGAAAACTTGACTGAGACCTAAAAATGAGCTAATGAAATCTTTCATGTTCTTTTCATCATGCAGCAACAACAACAACAACAACATTCCCAGTGAAATCCCACAAGTGGGGTCATGCAAGCCCC
>DF358857.1:39890-54711 GCA_000787875.1 Solanum virginianum | reverse complement strand
ACAGCCTTTTCAATTATGAGGCTGTTTTTTGGGAACCCTCATGTTCTTTTCATCATGCATATGCAGTAAATTCACCACATAGCTAACAAACTAAGACATTTTGTGCTTTTCGATACAGTATAAGACCTTTTGCACTTTACTATGTTCGGCTGTAGTCTTTCCTTCAAAGCACCTCTGTTTTTTCTCATTCCTCAAAAATAAAATGAGGCTGATATTATCCTCCAAATACCCTTCTATTCTTAGTCTTCTCTAACTGCATCCACTCCAACAACAAACTAACTCTTGGAGTAAGGGCATGACATTTTCCACAGTGATGTTCAGGAACACTTCCCACTAATGGCTGTCTATTGAACAAGAGGTGTTTTGTTGTCTTCGCTCCCTTCTCCACACAGTAGCAATTTACTACCTTATGTATACTGGGGCAGTAAAATCTTATTCTTAAAAGGGAACTTTCTTGATACTTCATTTTCTTAACTGATACTTCCCAATGGATGTGCCTTACTTTCTATTTGAGTCTAATATAATACTTTTTGTTATTTCAGGTTGCCAGGGTGCTACATCTCATGTACAGGTTGGTTGTACAGCCAAATATGTCCAGGGCTCAAACCTTTGCTGATGCATTTTTGTCTTGTGGTGGTATAGAAACACTTCTTGTCCTATTGCAGCGCGAAATTAAGATTGGAGATTGTGATGATATATCCTCTGTAGACCATAGTGCCACTGCTGCATTAGCCCAGGAAACTGAACTGGATACTGAAGCACATTGTCCCGTTGGAAGTAGTGAAGTTGGTGAAACAAGATTTACAAAAGAAAGAGAGACAACTTTGAATGCAATGGAATCTGTACCCGAGTCCTTGAATGGTGCAGGCACCACAATTTCCACTAGGTCTACTATTGAAAAGATGCAGTCTATCCCAGAGAATGCATTTCTAAAAAACCTGGGTGGTATAAGCTTTTCAATAAGTGCTGAAAATGCTCGGAATAATGCATACAATGTTGATAAAAGTGATGAAATTGTGCTTGGAATTATTAACCTCTTGGGTGCTTTAGTTTCATCAGGCTATCTCAAATTTGATACACATGCTCCCCCAGATGTGACAAACAACCTTTTGGGTTTGCTGGAAGGAGGGGGTACCATGTTTGATGATAAGGTTTCCCTTCTACTTTTTGCATTACAAAAGGCCTTTCAAGCAGCACCAAATAGGCTCATGACTAGCAGAGTATACACAGCTTTATTGGGTGCCTCGGTATTAATATTCTTTTCCTCTGATATGCTGCTACTTTAGTCATGCAGTTCCTGCCATTTCTTTGGATAATTTTTCTTTGTGAAAACCAACCACTTCATCAATTTTTCCTGTATGAAAACCTTCTTAGTGCGTTTCTAGGAAAATTTCCTTTCTATGCTGTGTTTCAAAAAGATAGTATACTGTGTTCTCATAGGAACTGATGCTCAAATAGACGAAAGAAACTAAGTGCATTGCATAGAGTCCCTGCTTGAAGATGATATGCATAGTGACAAACATATGTATGACTTTTTTGACTTCTCGCTTTACATCTGAAATAGGTAAATACTTCTTTATTGGTGTAAAAACTAGATACCTCTTTATCGTTTCTGCTGTTTTTTTTTTTTTCCTTTTTCTTGCCTATCCTGTTAGGATATGTAAACCAGAGAATTAGAACCATAAATATCTCAAACATTTAGAATAAAACTTTTGCTATGTGTTTGCACTGGAAGTCAACTAAGTTTCAACTTGGACTTCACATCATCATGCATTTCTGTTATGCAATATCACCATGTAGTAATGGATGCCTCTCTAGCCTCTGGTGGCTTTAATAGTTCTGGAACAAGTATGTTAAGTGATGGAATTGTTTTTTATTGTAATCAATATGAGGGTTTATATGTTTCTCTGTTTTGCTTAGAAAGATAAAGAAACATTCCTTCTACAGCCTTTTCAATTATTTGAAATTTGGTTGGAAAAAACTGCATAACAGTAGTAGTCCCTTTTAATTGTTTAAACGATAATATTGATGAGGATCGCTTCCTTTTCTTCTATAAAATATGATGTTAATGAATATCTCATGGGGATATTTTACCGCTATAGACTATCAAATAAGCCATGTGTACTTTCCCAGATTTCATAAGGTACTTGCAGTATGTTTAATTTACTACAAGTGTCTTGTGGGGCAGGTGCATCATGACTTTGATTTCATTAGGCTCTGGAGATTTTTATGCCAGAGTAATTTTTTTAATAAGTAGATTATATAGCTAGCTTTTCCTCGTATAGCACTTTATGATCATATGAATATAATCTGCTTATCAATATTAGGGCTATTTACTGCATGAGAATAAATCCGTATTCAATCATGTGATATTGATGTGAAAATCAGTTTTAGACCTTTCTTTGCACCATTAATAGTTGAATTTTATTTTAATTGGGAAAAACAAGTTTTCACGTATCTAGACGTTGTTTATGCCATGATCAGTACATGTGTCCCCTAATCTTGTTTTTTGCCTCATTTAATCCTTTTTGTGATTAGTTTGTTGAGTGCCTCACTGTTTGGATTTTAAATTTCCTCTCCACTACTCATGCAGATAGTCACTTTATTTCTAGATGCAAAAGTTTTGGGGCTATACTCTATTTACTATTGAGTTTTCTGCTCTAGGCAGTCTGTTAAAGATAAAGCTGAAGCTCTTTTGCTCCTGATGCAGATAAATGCCTCGTCGACAGATGATGGATTGAACTTCTATGATTCTGGACATCGGTTTGAGCATATCCAACTTTTATTGATTCTTTTAAGGTCACTTCCACATGCACCAAAGCCATTGCAAAGTCGAGCATTGCAGGTATCAAATCGTGCCTCAGTTTTCCTAACAGCTTTTCGTGCCTTATCTTCTTTATACTGAAGCAATTGTAGGCTCTTGGCACTTCATTACAATTCGGTGGGTGTTCTAAAGTTTGTTCTGGGCTTGAATGATTTAAAATTGAACGTTTGGCTATCGGTTGGTTCTGAGCTCATTATAGAAGATTTAACATCAAACTTAAATATAGGAACTACTTCTGTTGAAGAAGGAAAATGTAACATTGCTTCTGACTCTTTTTGGAAGAAGGAAAATGTAACATTGCTTCTGACTCTTTTTGGCTGAACAAGGATCTTTGCGAGTATAGGCTGTGATAGCAAGTTTCACAGTTGTTTATAATAAGAATGTTACATAGTTAATGTATACGTTTTGCCTGTTAGCTTTACATATTTATTCAGCTGGTGTGTTTAAATAATATTTTTTCAATAAGCAATTCAAGGAGAAGATAGTACAGTAAGCTAATAAGTCCTTGTTCTTGGATTTAAGTACTCCCCCCGTTTCAATTTGTTTATCATATTTTGATTTGGGAGTTTAAGAAAGTAAAGAAGACTTTTGAATCTTGTGGTCATAAATTAAAAATATGTTAAATATACCAAAATGCCCTTTAATCTTGTGGTCTTAGACATGCCATGTGGAAAGTTAAAAGTTTATTGATTATCAAAAGTAGACTGATGCATAGAGCACACAGGGCTTTGGTTCAATGGTAAAGGAAGCAGAACACAGGATTTGTTGTAGGTGTATGTCACTAGTTTGAACCCTGTTAAGGATAGTTCGGCATTTGAATGGGAGAAGGGTAGAGAAACATGTCCATACTCCATAAAGTATGAACCTGTGCATCAACTGGGCTGGCCAGCTAATTGACAGGGAATTTTTCGGTTATCAAGGAAAACAAATAATGAAAAGGAACACCATTCTCCAAAAGGACCCACAAAATGCATTCTATTTCCGTCTTTCTAAATAGTTCTAGGTACGGGGCAGCCGGGCAGGGGGTTACCTGTGTTACCTGCAATTGGTAATGGCACAGCAAAGAGAGGAGTCAGAAGGCTGGGCAAGGTTGTGTCATTTCGAGCAGAAGAGGTCGGCTTGTTAACTTAGGTCTTACATTGCGACGGCATTGCTACTGGATGTGGACATCAGTTCAACACCTCTCTGCTTTTCTCCGGCTTGAGTGAATGCATATTTGCAAACACCAACCCCTGTTCAATAGGAAATTCAAGGAAGAGAACGAGGACAGATGACTACCGCTAAAAATCATTTATGTTGCTTGTTCTACCCTGACTAGCTCACTCAAGCTTTATTCATGAAGAAGGCATAGCCTACCTTGTGCTAAAAGTGTTACCACGTTTCCATAATTGTGTTGCAGTAGGGCAATGCAAAAATAAACGTTTTGCATCTTCAAGCTCCCTAGCACACATGTAACATCTGCAGGGTCAGACAAATATTATATACGGCAATCTGGCTGAAGCTGTCGAAGAGGAGCTTTATTTTCCAAATCATCTTCCATTGCCAATTTTCAGTAGGACACTTACTACTTCACTGCCCCAACGGCCAGAAACGGCCACTAGACAGCCCCAACGGCTAGTAGGCAGCCCCAACGGCCATGTAACGGCGCCGTTGGGCGTTGACTGCCGACCGTTGGTGTTGACTGCCGACCGTTGGGGCTTGTCTGCTGACCATTGGGGCACTGTAGCATGATTTAACAGTCAAAGTTTGCCTCTTGTTTGTTCTCCATAACAAGGAGTAGGGGTTCAGGAGGCTGTTCATTGAAGACTCCAAGCTTCTTTAGTATTGAGAATATCCCGTCAACCTCCCAATCATGGCAGTTCATTCTAAACCTTATCTCCAATCCATAATTTGTCTTCCATTGTGCAATGGAGTAGTTACATTTACAGCAAGACTGGACAAGTCAGGGAACTTATCTTTGGGATGTCCCAACCAAGTATCATGCCAATTTCTTTTGTACTAATTATCACGGTCGGAAATTAATACAGACACAAAGGGCTTCAACAGGAAAGTAGTTGACATAGTTCTTAGGGGTAGAATTTTTTTTTTTTTTGTGAATTTTGTTCACATATTTTTTCAATCCAATCCATTCTTGGGGTCAAATAAAGTCAAAAGAGGATATGTCAGTGACCTAGCACAACAAAGCACTCTCCGAGGGCATGGAATGTCACGTATTCGGTCAGAATATCCACAGTAATGTCTCTGATAGTTTCTCTGCTCGAAATAAGGGAAAGGTCAATTCAATTCTTGATGGAACTGGAACATATTTGAGAGTTCAATGTTACTCATTGTCCTCTTTGAAATTGGTTCTGGTAATAATTTATCTCAGAGGTTCCTTATTTGCATTGAATATGTGGAGAAAAGAGGATTGGAGATAAAAGGGGCGAGGGCCAGACAAGAGCAGAAACTTTTCTTTACAACTCTACATAGCCCTCAATTTTTCGTAGAACATAGCAAAATCAGCATGATTAATTTTCTGGTTTCCATTTGCTTGTTTATCACTTTGGTTCCTGGTTGAAGGGGGAAGACAAAAAATTAAACCTGCTCAAAGAGCAAGAAACCAAGGAAAATTCATTTTTTTCCCTTTTGAAGTTGATGTGGGACGGAGAAGGTCTCAGTTTGCAAGACATTACAGACCTTCAACTTTTTTTGTCATTCATGTTTTTGACCTGTTGAGTGGTTGGTGGGATTTTTTGATGGCACCTTCGTCTCAATGTATTGCCTTCATATGTTGTCTTTGTTGGACATTCTCTTCATACCTCTCTCTCACTTCAATTTTCTGTTTTGTTTCAGGATCTTCTGATTATGGCTTGCAGTCATCCAGAAAACAGAATCATTCTAACCAAAATGGATGAGTGGCCTGAGTGGATATTGGAGATCCTGATATCTAACTATGAGGTAGCATTTTTTATACTACTTCACAAAAAAAATACTTTGCTTTCTTTTTGGAAGCCTCTGTAAAGAGTACAACAACAAAAACAACATACGTAGTGGAATCCCACAAGTGGGGTCTGGGGAGGGTAGAATGTACGCAGACCTTACCGCTACCTCACAAGCCTTTGTAACAAGTGATACAAAAAAAATATGTTGTGTTTTTTCACTTCTTCAATACTTTCTGTGCATGTTGCCTATCGTTTTGCATTTCTTATGCATCTGTAATTCTGTATACAGGAGTAGTTTCCCATGTGGTTACTGATACACTTATTTTTGGCTTTGGTAACTTAAAAGTGATGCTCATAGGTGGAACTACTAAATGTCTCTTCTGATACTTCTTTTCCCTGTTAAGTAGTGGTTAGAGTGGGTTTTTTCTGATAACAGCAAAGGCTAAAAGAAACTTAGAGATTCTGACTTTGATTCTTATGATATTTCCGTGACAGACAGGAGCAAGTAAGACTGCTAATGCAGGAAGCTTGAGAGATATAGAGGACCTCATACACAACTTCCTTATAATTGTGTTAGAGCACTCAATGCGCCAGAAGGATGGATGGCAGGTAAAATTTGGTAACCATCTTCTTTTCTCATGTGACATCAAAACATTTAGAACACATGTGTAGCACCAGTAGGATGATAACTAACAGAGTGTATCATTAAGATGGAGAGCAATAGGGTGAATGATTCGATGAGCTAGCAACTAATAATATGATTGAGTGAATAAGATTTCTTATTACTGGGAGCTGAATGGATATTTGGTAGTCTTGGAATGATTATGTCATTCTTCCTTATTCTTGATTGCTTGGAATGGGCACAAAGGACTAAAATAGGGACTTGTATGATAGATATATGGCTAAAGAGAAAATATTTGCTTCATCAAGACCAGAGCTTGGTTGCTAATGTTTAACATTCTTCTGGAGACCTTGGTATAAGTTATGGATTCAATATCTATTGGATTTACCTTATCTGCCAATGGTAGTGGGAAGATAGAGACACTAGTAATATTTCAGAATGTTCTGACTCGTGGTTAGCCCTTTGATAGCTAACCTTGTGGTCCAGGACTCTAGAGTGTAGTCTATAGCTCCTCCTTTGTGAAGGTGAGACTCTGGCCTCTTTCATGAATTTCTCAGCACTTGTTCTCTGTATAAGTTCTGGTCCGTCATAGCTTGAAAAACGTTAGCACTCTTCAGATAGCTCCCCTCCACTTGAACAATTCAAAATCATCACTGTCTGTTCATTAAAAGTTCACTACCTGTTTTTCAAGGACCTCCCGAAGGGATTTCATGATGTTGGTTGGCTTCTTGACTAAGTTCCTCTCTTGCCTGAAATCTTATAGTGCTCATCCCTCCCCTTCCTTTGACGGCAGCAATTTAAAATCTTTTGCTACTCTATTTTACACAGCTAAATTCTGCTGCCACTGTCACTATTAATCTGTCTGTTGGCTTTCACCAACTATAGGCCCTCTCAAATGTCAACGAAGACCTGCTTATCACATCCTTCTGCCCTTTTAAGACTGACAAATCCAAACCCTCCTATGGGTTCTCGACTGACTTATGTTCACTAATCTCTCCACTCACATAAATTGATGTATAGGAACCTTTATATTTGCAATACCACAATGAGCAAATGCGATTGGCTACTTTCAAATCACTTAAAACTTGATGATTCTTCCTTCTGATTTTTGATTTTGAGTCATCTCCCGGCCTTATTTTCCTTTTGTTTCAGACTTTCGGGTGCTGGATTTCTTTGATTTTTTTATATCTTTTGCTCGTTGACCTTGATCGGATTGAGGAAACTTCAATAACTGGTTATGACTATTTTATAAATGTATTTCTAAAGTATTTTGCTCTTTGTTTTGTCCCCTGCACTGGCCATTCTCCTAATTTGTATTTGCCTCGAACATTTCATTTGATATATATTTTTCTTTTGGACAGGATATTGAAGCTACCATTCATTGTGCAGAATGGCTTTCCATGGTGGGTGGTTCCAGTACAGGAGACCTGAGAATCAGGTACTAGCATTGACATGTTTATTGAATAGATCCCAGTGTTTGATTTTGCTGCAGTGATTTTTCTCTTGGAAAAGGTCTTCTCTTTCAAAGTGGTACATGTTAGAGTACTAAAGTGAGTCCATGCCCCCATTTTCTGTGTAAATTTGCTCTGCATTGAATAGTTTAGAGTATGCTATTAAATGTACTTTCATGAATTATTACCCTGGTTATTGCAATTTTCAATCAGTTTAAATGAAGATGAATGGGAATTTTGGATTTTGGCATTGCAGTTTTGTAAGATTATGTTAGATAGTTAATGTACATAGTTATACTTCGTATTGGTATTGACTAGGAAAACATGATTATGTACTTTGTAAAGTGTGGATGCAAAAATGACTTTGCATAAGTCAGTTGTCTTCATGTGCCTTTTCTCTGACATGATAATAGAGTTTTGGTGAAAAGTTCCTCGCTTTGCTGAAACCAGCTAAGTGAGGAACACCACTATTGGAAATGTACTTTTGGACTCATTACCCTGCTTATTCCATCACAAAATTGTTAACCAATTGTCCCCTTCAACTCACATGAGCTAAAATGCATTAGGTCTTCAGGATCTTGATACATTGTTTGAGGATGACAACTTGGATCTGTAGACTTTTTGGACTTCTTTCAGAGTGTTGTCCTGTGTATGATAGTGATTAGTGGACTTTATTTAGCTTAGGCTGTTATTAAATCAGATAAAACATAACCTGTCTGGAGATATTTTTCCTCTGAAGCACCATTTTAATTTTTCATGTGCTTTGTATGATAAGTTGTCTATGAAGACAACATCTTTTGTTTCTATCCAAAGGCAAATTTGGACTTCTCATTAGTTTTAAATTTTGCTTACGTTCATACCAAGACGCGAAGAGTCACTGCCCATTTTCAAAAGAAGGCTGTTGGGAAGCTTGCTGGATTTTGCTGCGCGGGAGTTGCAAGTTCAGGTAACCTTGTTCCTCAAGCTTTGGTCTCTGTGATGAAAGTTGAAGAAGTGACTTCATAATTCTTTTTGCTTTATTTCCTTTTCTGCTAATGACTTTTATGTCCAGTATGATATCAGAAAGACCTGCTCCAGTGTTTTTTTTTTGGGCAAATTAGATTTTGGGCATAATTCACACCCCAGAAGCTAGCTCAACATCCCCCAACTATTTGGGCCCCTGGGCCCCACATCGAATTGGGTCTGGCTCTGATACCATTTCAAGGGGTTAAGTTCGCAAATGACCCTCACAAAGACTGGCATTGATATTTTATCTCCCGTAAAAAGAATCTTATAAAAATGTCTTTCATTTATTTAATGGAAGTTTCTTGGACAAAATAGCCCTTCAAACCTAACTAAATTAAAGGAAGCTTGTATTTTGACATCTAAATGGAACTAATAAACCCTCAGGGGTTGGCCTGTGGCGATTGACTTGAGCCTTGGGGATTGCTTCCTTTCAAGGTCTCAAGTTCAAAAATCCACTGGGTGTAAACAATTTTTGAGGGCCATCGGACTGGGTAAAACCTGAATTAATCGTGGTTCACTTGCGGGAAACTCTTTGCCGAGGGTCTGTGCACCCTCGGGATTAGTCGGGGCTCTAAGAGACTCGAACTCCCAGTGCAAATAAAAAAAATGGAAATAATAAAGTTAATTTTTTTTTCTTTTCTCTGTTTCTCTTTTTTCTTTCTTGTTCCTTTGTCCTTTTCCTTCTTTTGTTTTACTTTTCCTTCTATTTCTTTCTTTCCTTCTTTATTTCTTTCTTTTCTTACTTTTTTTTTCCTTTTTTCTTTTTCTTTCTTGTGCATATCTTTAGTTTTTCTTTCTTTTATTTTATTGTTTTTCAATTATGGAACTAAAAAAAAAAAAATCTATTTTATACATTTTGTACTTCTTTTAAATAAAATAATCCCTCGATTTAGGTGCCAAGGTTGAAGACACTTTTTCTCATATTTACTATTTTAAATTTAATGCATGTATTATTTGAAATTTCACGAGATACTCTATAAATCTTGCTTTAGAGGCAATACTTAGTGCAAAAACTTGCAAAGAATAAGTTACGTCCCATGTGAAAGAGTTGGCACTATCTTTTTGTGTCTTAATTTATGAGATGCTCTTTAACTCTTGCTTTAGAGGCAAGACTTAACCTAAGAACTTTACAAGTTATGCCTCAATGAGCAAGGCTTGACACTACTACATTGTGTCTTGATTATCATATGCTCTATAACTCTTGCTTCTTAGTTGAATGACTTTCAAACAACAAGTTAAGCCCCATGGGCAAGATCTAGCAATATCACTTTGTATTTTGATTTATGAGATACTCTATAACTATTGCTCTAGAGGTAATACTTGTTAGTCCACGGACTTCCAAACAAGTTAAGCCCCATTGGTAATTCTTAGTATTACCACGTTATATATTAATTTTTTAATCGCTCTATAACTCATGCCTTAGAGGCAAGACTTAGCCGAAGGACTTCAACGAATAAGTTGTGCCTCATGGGCAATTTTTTACGCCATTTTTATTAAGTCTAACTTATGGGAAACACATGTACTTTTACCTTAGAGGCAAAACATAGCTCAAGGATTTAAAAAAATAACATATGATTCATGGGCAATAGCTTCCACTATTTCATTATGTCTTAACTTATGAGATGTTATTTAACTCTCGTCTTTGAGGCAAGACTTAGACCACATTGTGTTTTGATTTATGAGATGCTCTAAAACTTTTGCCTTAAACGCAAGACTTAGTCCAAGGACTTTCAAATAACAAGTTGTGCCTAATGGTCAACAATTTCCACTAAGTCAAACTTATGGGGAACAAAATAAATTGTCTTTGAAGCAAACATAACTCATCAATGGTTTATAACATATATATACCCACACAAACACACACATATATACATAGAGAGAGATATGAAATAAAGACAACAAAGAGAAGTAGAGGAAAAAAAGAAAAAGGATAAAATTAAAAAAAAGAAGAAACAATAAATAAAGAAAAATAAAGAAAGAGAGAAAAAAAATAAAAGTAGAGAAAAAAAGAAAAAGAAAAAAAATGAAAAAGAAAAAAAACAAAAAGAAACAAAATAGAAGAGAAAAAATGATAAATAAAAGAAAAATAAAGAAAGAGAAAAATAAATAAAAAAATTGAGCGGTAACTTAGCATCTAGGGTTATTTAAAAAATATTTAACGCGTAGAGGGGCAAAATGTACTTTGACTCAACTTAAAGTGGAAAGAAAGATCGTTTTTGTAAGACTTCTCTTGTGAGGGGAAAAAAAAAAATCAAAACCGCTACAATTGAGGGTTACCCTATGCAATTTTCTGCATTTAAAGAAATGATTCTTGGGCCTCAACCTACCCCAAAAGCTAGCTCTTTGGATTTAGTTTGGCCCATCAATTTCTTTACATGGTTCCAGAGGCAGGGCTATTGGGTCCGATGTGGGGGCCCTCGGACCGTGCGGGACGGCAGGAGTTGTGAATATATTCCCATCCATGAATGTGCACTCTTTGGTCTGGAAAAAGGGTTTGGGCATGAAATCCTACACTGCTGAGGGAGGAGATCCCTGAACTCTTTATAAGAGTTGAGCAATCCTCCTCCCTATGAGCTAACATTTTGGATTTGAGTAAGCCCCAATATCCATTTCTTTGCATTAGGTCTTGGGCCTAACACACATCATGTGTCTAGGGCCCTGTGCAATGGTAATTCAACAAGACCAAGGTCTTCAATTGAATCTGAGAATTCCTTTATTGATCTGTAGTTACAATTCAGTTTTTTAGTTTTATATCTGAAATGTTGAAGTCACCACTAATCACCCTTAGCCCTTTCGCTGCAACCAACTCATTCCTCAACTCCTCTCTTTTAGAAGCAGATTGTGTGTCATAGAATTGAAACCCCTAAGAAGACCCACCTAAAATCATCCTGTAAGCTTTCAATTAAACAAGAGGGTGGAAACAGTCCATGTTGTCTCCCTGAGCAAGTCCACCATCTTTTTTCCCAAATTGTTATGATGCTCTCCTTGTACCAGAGGCTTTAATTGTTTCCTCTAAACCTACAATATCAATTTTTTCCACCACTGAATAAGAGATTTCAGAGTGAGCCTCTGCTCCATCTCAGCCCCCCCCAAACACACACACACACACACACACACACACACACACACACACACACACACACTCTAGCTGGGAATTTTCAGTCTCATTCTGATAATGCTTTGTGATGCCTGGCCCCTCAACTGTTTGTTTCTTTCTTTCTTAAACTACATGTGCAGTCAGCAACATCATTGTCTGAAGTCTCACATTGGTTATGGAGGGTAATCGGTCTCCTTGTATGGTCTTTAGATAATCCTCATTCATGAGTTAACTTTTGAGGTTGAGTTAGGTCCAAGGTCCATTTCTTATCATGGTATCTCCAAACCCTCCTATTAATTTGTATACTCGATGTTGGGCCCTCATGTTTGTATCGTCTACACTGCAAATGTCCAGCCTGGGTATATGGAGGTGTCAGAAGGCCCACATTGGCCATGGATGGGGTAATTTGTCTCTTGTATGGTTGGAAAATTCTCACCTCATGAGCTAGCTTTTGGGTTGAGTTAGACCCAAGGTTTATTTCTTTATAATCACATGAATTAGGAGTGGAGGGAGGTAATTGAAGCCTTAATTTTCCCCAAATTTGTTGCCTCTGAAGTTAGCTTGAGCATTGGTGGCACCTTGCACCTTTTCGAATTGTTTTAATTTCAAAATCAACTTTGTTTTAGGGACTTACTGCCAGTTATGATTTGTGATACATTCGGAGTAATTTTCTGTTTGCTAAGGCAAAGCAATTATATCAATGATGCACCAAGTAGGTGTACATGCAAAAAAGAGAACTACAGAAAAATTCTAAGAAGAATCTGTGTAGTGGAGAGAGAGAGTTTGCACGTTGCACCTCTGTACAGTTTTGTATAAATTATGAATATAGCACAAATATGGTTGCTGTCTTGGTGTCATGTGCTCCTTATCAAACATATCAAAACTTTCGTTCTGCCACTTCGCGCTAGTTAAAGTTTTTGTTATATTCTGATTGACTTCATCCTGAACTTTTCTGCATCCTTAGACATTAACATTTGTGAAACTACAACGATGTATACATCTAACTTTTCTTTTTCTGCAGACTCAGGTTATTGCCGCAGCTGCTGCTGGTGTGGCAGCTGAAGGGTTGTCTGCTAAGGATGCTAAGCTGGGAGCAGAAAATGCGGCTCAACTTTCTGTTGCCTTGGTGGAAAATGCCATTGTGATTTTAATGCTTGTTGAAGACCATCTCAGGCTGCAGAGCAAACTTTACAGGACTGCACGTGTTCCTACAGGTTCTGTTTCCCCTCTGTCAAATGTTGCGCCTGTAGGTAGTCAGTCTGCCAGTGTAGTTGGGGGAGACGCTCTTGACACTGTAGCTGATCGTAGATCATCAAATGGCTCTGGAAGAATGTCACTTGATGTATGTATTTATAGACTTATGTTTGAGTTTAGAAATTCCTCTTCTTGAAGTTTATTTGTTCCTCTGTCTTTTTTTTTTTTTTTTAAAAAAAGTACTACCTGGTCATATTAGTCTGCATATCTTTTCTTTTTCTACTCTCTATGATGTGCATCTTTTCCTGGCAGTCCTGTTGGAGTTTGTTCCGCTTCTATGGCTTGTCTGCATCTCTAGTTTTTCCCTATTTCCTTTCTTCTGTGGTTGCTGCATTTTCACCTACACCTACATGTAATTGTTTTGGAAAATCTTCAACCTCTCTGCTAACTGTGTTAAGACTGCAGGTGTAATTCTCACTGGTGCTTGTAATGCTATCTATTTTGTTCGTAGCCAGATTTATTGGACAGACCATATTGAAATGCTTGTAACAGTTTATGATATTATATTTGGTTTCTTGTGCATTGAACTTAGTTTACTGATGCTTGTTTCACCTAGGTTCTTGCATCAATGGCTGATCCTAATGGACAGATATCTGCAAATGTGATGGAACGGCTAGCTGCAGCAGCAGCGACTGAACCTTATGAATCTGTTTCTTGTGCATTTGTGTCGTATGGTAGCTGCACCTCAGATTTAGCTGAGGGGTGGAAATACAGGAGTCGATTATGGTATGGAGTTGGCGTTCCCCCAAACAGCTCAGATATTGGTGGTGGTGGCAGTGGTTGGGAAGCTTGGAATTCTGCATTGGAAAAAGATGCCGATGGAAACTGGATTGAACTTCCTTTAGTAAAGAAGTCAGTTGCAATGCTAGAAGCACTGTTGCTAGATGAGTCTGGATTGGGTGGTGGTCTAGGTATTGGAGGAGGATCAGGTACTGGAATGGGAGGCATGGCAGCACTATATCAATTGTTAGACAGTGACCAGCCTTTTCTTTGCATGTTGAGAATGGTGCTTGTCTCATTAAGGGAAGAAGATGATGGTGGAAATCAGATGCTAATGAGGCATGGAAACACAGAAGATGGGACGTCAGAGCGTTTTCGTAGACAGACTAGCAATCTTTCTATTTTAGATGTGAATACTCGTATACCATCAAGAAAACCACGATCCTCGTTGCTATGGAGGTATCAATCAATATGCTGATCCTTTTTGAGGGACTCAATTTTCCTCTTTCTTCTTTTTGTTTTTCTCTCTTTTTATTTTTAGTTTTTATATTTTGCATATTCAGAAGACTTCTGGTTAAGGTACCATGAATCAGGCATGAACCTTAAGGGGACTTACTAGTATGAGAATGAGATCACTAAAAATGCTTGAAGCAACCAAAAAAAAAGGAAAAGGAAAAAAGATTCACTGGCCCGATACGGTGTATGACATCATCGTCGATATCGCCACTACTCTGTATGATGGACCCAAGATACTTAAAGTTATCTCTCTTGGGAATACATTGAGTGGCAAGTCTCACTTCAATGTTAGCTTCATCCCTCATAACACTGAATTTACAACAACAACAACATACCCAGTGAAATCCCATAAGTGGGGTCTGGGGAGGGTAGAATGTACGCAGATCTTACCACTACCTCATAGAAGTAGAG
>DF358857.1:12727-28955 GCA_000787875.1 Solanum virginianum | reverse complement strand
GGGGGGGGGGGGGGGAGGAGTATTTAGCCATTATGGATCAATGAGTTTAAACATTGTGACCTGGAATGTTAGGGGGCTGAATTGTCGGAGGAAAAGGAGTATTATCAGGAACATGATAAGAACTTGAAAAGCAGATGTGATGTGTTTTCAAGAGACAAAAATTGAGTGGGAGATTGCCAATATAGTTTTAGAAGTTTGGTGTAGTAGGTGGGTTGATCACGTGCAACTAGAATCCAGTGGGACAAGGGGAAGCATAGTAATTATGTGAGATAAAAGAATATGGGATAGGGAAGTGAGTAGTGTGGGAGCATATTCAGTTTCTTGCAGCTTCTTTAGGAAGAATCCGGATTTTAAATGGAACCTAACATGTGTCTATGCCCCGAATGATAGAGTAGAAAGGGAAGAAACTTGGTGGGAACTGGGGCAACCAAAGGTCTAATTATGGCCCTTTGGGTCCTATGTGGGGATTTCAACATTGTGAGGTATCCTTTCGAAAAGTTCAATTGCAACAGAATCAGCATATCGATGGCAGAACTATCAGAATTCATTGAAGACATGGAATTAATGGACTTAGACCTAGCAGGGGGAGAGTTCACTTGGAGAAGAGGTGCCAAGCACTCCATAGCAGCAAGACTAGACAGATTCCTAATCTCTGAAGAATAAGACTCAAACTTTAGAAACATTAAACAATTTGTTTTGCAGAGAATTGTCTCAGATCACTGCCTATTGATGTTACAATGTGGAGAATGGGGGATAACCAAATCATATTTCAAGTTCGAAAATTGGTGGATGGCCACAGAAGGTTTTCATGATAGGGTTAAGACCTGGTGGGAGTCTTTTCATTTCCATGGGAAACCAGACATTGTACTGGTAGCAAAGCTAAGGCCATTAAAAGAAAGTTGAAGGAGTGGAGCAAGACCAGCCAAGGCAATCTGAGTCAACAGAACCAACTGGTACTAAATCAGCTAGCAGAAATAGAACGGATACAAGACCAGAGAATTCTGGAGGAAGGGGAGATAGCTTCCAGATTGGCTCTTACTGCTGAGTTTGAAGAGAGTCAAAAAAGAGGAAGTAGCATGGAGACAGAGATCGAGGGCAGTTTGGCTCAAAGAGGGGGATAAGAATACAAACTTTTTCCTAAAAATCGCAAATGCACACAGAAGAATCAACATTTTCTTTTTTTTTTTCTTTCTCAAAAGAAAAAAAAAGGCATGGAGGAGTTAGTGACTGAACTTGCTGAGATACAGAGGTTGATCAGCTATACCAGCTTGTGTAACCAAGAGGTTGGATGCAATTAGGAGGAACTTCTTATGGCAGGATAGTGAAGATATCACTTGTCAAATGGGATGAAGTGCTGGTAAGCAAGAGAGAGGGTGACTCAATATCAGAGAGCTGAGTCCTCAAAACAAGTGTTTGATGATGAAATAGCTGTAGAGATTTGTCTCACCAGAAGTATCTCTACGGAAGGAAGTAATAATGGAAAAATATGGCATGGAGAACAAATGGATGACAGAGATGGTGACCAACCCTTATAGTTGTAGTGTATGGAGATCTATCAGAAACCTATGGCAACTGGTCAGGGAGAGAACAAGCTGGAAGGTTGGTAATGGAGAAAAAGTAGCTTTCTGGAATGACATTTGGTGTGGACTGGAGACACTCAAATGCTTTCCCTGTACCACATAATCGGAGCCAAGCTCAAGAAGAATAGTGGCAGAACTATGGAGTAGTAAACAAGGGTGGAACCTGATTTTGAGAAGGAACCTAAATGATTGGGGGATAACGATCATTGCAAGATTTCATGACACAATGAATATGACAACCAATCTGACAAGAAAGGAAGATAGACTAGTTTGGTAAAGGGAGAGGGGGGGAGAATTCACTGTAAAATCTGCATACTGAGAACTTAGTTCTACTGAAGTGCAGCAAGAAGGATGGCCCTGGAGGATAATCCGAAAAACAGGAATTCCTTCAAGGTGAATTACTTCGCTTGGTTTTTGGCAAAGGAGGCAGTCTTGACACATGAGTACTTGAACAAGAGGAAATTTAATCTAGGATCCAGATGCTATTTATGTGAAGAACAGGTGGAGACAGTCAACAATCTCTTTTTACACTGGAAATGGACAGATCAATTGTGGCAGATGTTCATCCACAAGAGGAAGATCAAGTGGACAAAGCCTGGGAGAATAATAGAAGTCCGACAGTGCTGGAACAGGGATGGAAATGTAGAAAGAAATGAGAAGAGATGGAGGATTGTCATCTTGCATTTGGTGGATAGTTTAGAAGGAAAGGAACCAGAGATGTTTTGAAGGAAAACAGAACAATATTCAAAAGATGAAGATAAACTGGCAAGGGCTTTACTATTTTTTTTGGTGTAAGCAAGTAGTGATAGGAGATACTGAAGATGTGTTTAATGTTATTGATTGGTTGTAATTAGAAGTTCCTGGGAATGATGTAAGTTAAACTTTTTGTTGGGGAACTACAGTTTGATGTAGTATACCTATGGATATATAGAAGTAATGTTACCTTCCTCAAAAATGTGTAACAAATGCATTTTGATCACCTATCTACACATGTGATGGATTAAAGATTTCTCTCCTTCTCTTTTGGATTTCTTTCCTGTTGTCCATCTTCTCTCTCTTTCTCTCTATCCCTCACCTGGTTGAGAAGACAGAAGTAGCTCAACAGACTGGAGAATGCACATGTAGCAGAGAGTAGGTTTAGTAGGTTGAAGAGGTAGGGGTCTGGAAAAGAGATGGAAAGAGATTAGTGTCAATAGTTCAAGGAGTGGGCTTAAACTGTTGTGAAACAATTGAGGCTCCACATTTGACTCTAATACCATGTGAAAAGAATCTATGCATCAATGTGAAACTTAAGGCAATTTACTGTTACCTTTCTCAAAAAAATAAAAATAAAAATTATAGGCAATGAGTGGAAAAACCCAAAGCCTCTCAAACCCCTTAGACAACTATATGAGCCAATTATATAATATAGCTAAACATCTCCTATGTGTATAATCTGATTTTGGGATGAATTTTATTGTGGACTTGGTAGTGTGAGCATGTGCTAGGATGGTTACCATGTGAAAGAATGTATGATACCTCTTGATAGAACCTAAGCATCTGAACAATACCTTAAGCCAATGGTTGGAGTAGCTCAAAACCTTATAATAAACCCCTTTGTGGATTCCTATATAGTTAATGAGGGAGAAGTGCATTTTCTAACCTTATGTATCCGCAATACCTTGGTTTCAAGTTCTTGTTTTCCCTTTGTCAAACTGATTCATGATCTGCTAATCCATATCATTTCAGATCAGCAACTTTGAGTATCTGATGCAGCTTAACACACTGGCAGGACGTAGTTACAATGATATTACTCAGGTACCATTTTCTCATTGTGCGGGCTCGACAGAAATCATGTGCTTACTTGATCAATTTCCTTTCGGTTTTGCAGTATCCTGTTTTCCCCTGGGTCATTTCTGATTATACGTCAACCGACTTGGATCTTGCTAATCCATCAACTTACCGAGACCTCTCAAAGGTTGGCATATATGAATATTTCATGTGTCAAATCATCTCCAGGTTTTTATATGATTGACATAAGAAATATATACTTGCAGCCAGTTGGAGCATTAAATCCTGACCGATTAAGGAAGTTTCAAGAGAGATACTCTAGTTTTGATGACCCTGTCATACCAAAGTTCCACTATGGCTCACATTACTCAAGTGCAGGAACTGTATGTGCTTGCTCTTTCATTTGGTTCCTGTTTTAAACTTTATCTGCGATGACTGTACCATTCTATATTGTTAGATACCCTGAATGGTTTAACTTATTAATTGCATATTTTGAAATGTTACTATTTTTCAATTAGGATTAGCAGTCTCATGATCGTTAATTACTTGATTGATTCAATATGAATAGACAGTTATAATGCTTGTAAATGATAATACTTATAAATAGCCTCAACCTCAACTGCTAGAAGCTGTTTCATCTAATGTCCCATTTGGTTTCACTTAAATGCTTTCCTTGTCCTAATTATTTGGGATGTCAAAACCATCAAGAACTATGCTTTACACCAAAATGAGAAGAACAATTCTGTCCTTCTATAGTCATAAGTTGTTTTATTCTTCTTCCGAACCCAGTATCACTTTCTTTTATCAATATTAAATGCTATTTTTATTGTTGTCTACTAGTGATTATCATCGAACACCCACCTATGCTCCACCCTAGGCCCCGTCATTTTAGCAACTTTTGTTCAACCAAACACCAAAAGATGATTGTGTGAAATGGTTCTCTTTAGTAAAATGTATCCTCATTGAGAACATTTAATCCCATTCCAAACAGGTAGGTATCACTAGAAGTCTTCATTACAACTTAAAGGTCATGAATTTTCTAAATCTTTTGTATTATAAATCCATTTGCATGCTCTTCCATGGCTAGCAGCACATCCTTATCCATTAGATCACCCCTTGGGTCTTGGTCGAGGAGATTTGACATGATTGTTTTCCAAAGAAAGAGAAATCTACCTTTTAATAATGAAATTGTTGCAACCCTTCAGGCTTTTCTCCTGTTTATTCATCTACCAGATGTTCCAGACACTTGGAACTAGGGATGAGTTCCATAGTTCAAAGGCCACCTTGCTATGGTTTAGCATATGATTGATACTGCACCGTTTCTTTCCACTAGAAGCACCAATTAATATGAGTTCTCTTCCTCCTCTTGAAAGTCATTATTCAGTCCCAAGTGGTTACTATAGGAAAAGTTTTAGCCTATAGGGGGCATAGCTGGACCATTTGGATTTCTATGCTTGCTACCAGTATCCCTTGTAAATGAATTCTGGTCAAAGTACTTCAGGATGAAGATCATTTTAGCATACTAATCAATATTACCACCATTGCCAGACATTTTCTATTGTACATATGTCATGCTTTTTTGACTCCTTTTATATGAAGCATCAGTTAAAGGGATATTGTGAATGATTTTTGGTGTTTTGCTCTGCACATGTGCAAGACTGCAACGCTATCTGAGAAAGGAAACAGTCTAGTTATCCTTTATGGTCCTTAAACTTGCTGTATAGTTGAATGTGTGGATGATCTTTTCCATCTCAGGATGAGTAATGTCATTTACTATTTGCTTCAACAGGTAACTCAAAAACTTAAGCAGAGAACAAATTGATGAACATAAAATTTCATGTTTAGCAGAACAGTAGAGAATATGAGTTTTATTTTCTTTTTCAGTGCTAGAGAATATGAGTTTTAACGAGTTTGTCACCATTCAATGCATACTCGACCAAGCAATAATCTATCTGGAGATGCATGCATCTTCATTCATCTCTGGACCTACTAACACTTTTGCATATTTACTTTGTTGACTCGGTTTGCTTCATTGATTATTCCACCTCTATTCTTTGTGATATATGTTGAAGATGCATCACTTGAGTGTGAACATAGTCAGCAGTGATCTTACAGATTCTGTTCTAAGCCTTTGGTATGAATTTAATGTACACCAGGTGTTATATTATCTAATCAGGCTGGAGCCCTTCACTACCCTATCTATTCAGCTCCAAGGTGGCAAATTTGATCATGCAGACAGGATGTTCTCAGATATTGCTGCCACTTGGAGAAGTGTTCTTGAGGAGATGAGTGATGTTAAAGAGTTGGTATGAGCTATGTTTCTTCTGCCACCTCAACGCTGTTGCAATTTAAATATATTATCATTGTGTATACTTTTGGAATATCTCTTGGTAGTCATGGTCAGCGCAACCTTTGTGCTTTTGATTATAAATTGTTACCATCTCAAAAATTAAAACACTTGAGTATTATTATTTGACATACTCAATTTTTAAGAGAAAAGTACTGCCTCTGTTTAAATTTTGTCCGGTCCCATTTAACTGGGCACGGAGTTTAAGAAAGACATGAGAACTTCTGGACTTGTGGTCTTAAACATGACATCATTTATGCAGTTATAAAGCATTTAAAACTTAAGTTGAACATGTTATAACATTTATTTGACTTTAAAAGCTTGTCTCTAAGGTTAAAATGGGAATGAAAGTTTGTCAACTAAGTTTGTTTAAGTTGGATAGTCAACTAAACACTTTTATATCAAGTGGGTCCTGAAGTGAAATGATAGATTGATTTTTGTTTTTTGTGATATATAAAGCGACAAAAGTATTGCATTTTGGATGTCAATTTGGCATGTCCTGGAAAGGGATGTAAGATCCAATTAGAAACAGAAGATGCAGATAATGCTTCTTTAAGATCCAATTAGAAACAGAAGATGCAGATAATGCTTTCCGCTGCTAATGATTTATTATCTTTTGTTGTTTCTGGAGTCAGTTAAAGCTTTTGCTCTGTGTGCTCATATATTGTTCTTAAAACCTAGGTTCCGGAGTTATTTTATCTTCCGGAGATGCTAACAAATGAGAATTCAATTGAATTTGGTACGACGCAGTTGGGAGAAAAGCTGGGTATGAAATACAGTTAATTTTGAATATAGCAGCTTACAGAGCTAAAGTTTTCCTGGTTTTCAACTGTCATAATTTGTTTCTTATCTCTGTTTCAGACTCCGTGCGGCTTCCGCCTTGGGCTGAAAACAAAGTTGATTTTATTCATAAGCATCGGATGGCACTTGAGAGTGAGCACGTCTCTGCTCATCTACATGAATGGATAGATCTCATTTTTGGGTAGGTATTGTCTGTCTTTCACTTGGAAAGACCATTCACATAATTTAGTTTTGCTTAAGTAATGTTATTGCTTTCGTTGAGAATTTGAAGAGTGCATAAGTTGTTTTGGATGCATTATAATTGGTTATTTCTCTTAACTATGTCTCTGCTTTTTCCTTCTCTTTTCTTGTCAAATAAAATTCTTTGCATATTCAGGTATAAGCAACGAGGAAAAGAAGCTATACAGGCAAATAATGTTTTCTTTTACTTGACATATGAAGGAACAGTGGATATTGACAAGATAATGGATCCAGTATGCTTTTGTTCCTGTTCTTTTTGCTTTGATTTTTTGACTGACTTGAGTACGAGTAATTTAAAATGCTAAATCTTGTCAAAAGGTCCAGCAGCGTTCTATGCAAGATCAGATTGCTTATTTTGGACAAACACCATCTCAACTTCTTATTGTCCCACACATGAAAAGGATGCCGCTGGCAGATGTTCTCCAGCTACAGGTGAGTTTGTTGTATTCATAGTTCTCTGCTTTTAAGTTTTCAGAGTTAACTGTAACATATGTAAGAGTAAAATTTAAGTTGGTCCAAATGAGTACTAGTAGTTTTATCTTTTTGATTAAATTACACTAGGGAACTGTAACTCTAGTACTGTCTATCTTTTGCTCGTATAGAAGGGTGAAGTGTTTAATTGTTGTAGGTGATGTAAATATCTCTTTAGGGAAAGAAAAGGAAGTCAATGGTCTGGTTGAAGAACACAAGTTTTCTCAGGCATTTTGGCCAGTTCTATGAATAGGTTTATCTTTCCACCTAGGTGGTAGAATATCACCAGTGTTTTATATGTGTATATGTCCCTTTATTTTCGGGCCTCTACATTTTGTTTGTCAAACTTTCTAGTCACACTTCACCCTGAAGCCCTTCTAGGGAATCATGATTTCTTTTTGTTTTTCTTGCTGTCTTCTATTCTCTTGAGCTAGTCTATTTGTCTGTCTTATGAATCTAGAGAAATTATTGTTAATCCCTGAAGTTCCTTCCGGCGTGAAGGTGTTAGTGTATCTTGTTTTTACGATCCATTATGCAGTTTTTAGCAGATAGTATGGCTCATTTTCAGTTAAATGGTAATATGTTATCATATGTAACTTTCGCACTTCCCTCATTTGCCCAGACGATCTTCCGGAATCCTAGAGATGCTAAACCATATACGGTTCCCCACCCAGAGCGCTGCAACTTACCTGCTGCAGCAATGCAGGCATCTTCTGATTCACTCGTAATTGTCGATACAAATGCGCCGGCTGCTCATGTAGCTCAGCATAAATGGCAACCAAACACACCAGATGGTCAGGGAGCACCTTTCCTCTTCCAACATGGAAAACCTGGTGCTGGCTCAGCTGGTGGATCATTCATGCGAATGTTCAAGGGGCCAACTGGCTCTGAATCAGAGGAATGGCATTTCCCTCAAGCCCTAGCATTTGCAGCTTCTGGAATTAGAGGCTCATCCATAGTTGCAATTACATGTGACAAAGAAATTCTTACAGGCAAGCAGTATATATTCTATTTATTTAAATCTAGAAAGTATCTTAGTTATCTAAATACCGTTGTGGAAGAATGAATATTTTAGTTCATTTATACCAATTAGAAATATCTTTACCTTTGTTCTTTTGTTTTGGGGGTTAGTGAATAGTTAGCATACTTCCATCTTATAACAACAATTTAATTCTCATTCCTTACATAAGGCAAGATTCCTCAGCTGCTTTACTGCTTTTCATGTTTTGCAAATATGGTTTGGAATTACTCCTTTTGTTCCATTTGAAGTTTGCATTCTTTCTTTTTAAATTTGTTCCAAAATGTTCGGAAACAATTAAACTTTGTGACTTCACATTTTGTCCTTAATGACATGCTTTTATAGCCGTAGAAATGTCATGGCATCTTTGAAACGACTAGTTCCTAAAGTCTTTCTTTCTTTGTTAAACTCCACACCAGTCAAACATCACCACATTAAATGAAATGGGAAGGAGTATATATTAGTGGTCATTTTGTTATTTTCTTCATTCATCTCATTTCTCAATTTAGAACTTCTAGAGAGCTTGTGTCTGGAAATCATGTGCCAGAAGTCTAGAACTTATATTTTGATATATGAATGTGCCCATGGATTCCTTAGTTGGCAGGAAAAACAAAGTCAAATTAAAAAGTATAGAATCATTTGAGTGCAACACTTTTCAATGAAGCGAGATCAGTATTATTGCATGTGTATATTGTTACTGAATTCTAAACATACTGACTAATAGGAGTTTCTGCACTTGAATCTAGGTGGCCATGTAGACAACAGCGTGCGGCTTATATCATCAGATGGGGCAAAAACTTTAGAAGTAGCCAGAGGACATTGTGCTCCTGTAACATGCCTGGCTTTGTCTTCAGATAGCAGTTATCTTGTTACAGGGTCTAGAGATGCCACAGTGCTTCTCTGGAGAATAAATAGGGGATCAACACCGCGCAGTAGCAGTACAGCAGAGGCTTCCACTGGTTCAAGCACACCTTCAACCAGTACTACACCAAACAACTCGAGAGATAAAAGTAAGAGGCATCGAATTGAGGGTCCCATACATGTCCTTAGAGGCCATCTTGGGGAAATATTATGTTGCTGTGTGAGTTCAGATCTTGGGATTGTGGTTTCATGCTCCAGTTCGTCAGATGTCTTGCTACATACTATAAGAAGGGGTCGATTGGTCAGAAGGCTTGTGGGAGTGGAGGCACATTCTGTCTGTCTGTCATCTGATGGAATTATAATGGCTTGGAACAAATCCCATAAAACACTAAGCACCTTTACTCTTAATGGGATTCTTATTGCTAAGACTCAGTTTCCTCAATGCTCCACTATTAGTTGCATGGAGGTTTCTGTTGATGGACAAAATGCTTTGCTTGGGGTAAATCCATATTCTGAAAATGATGGACCATCGGACAACAAGTCTTTGAAGTGGCAAAAGCCAGAACTTAGAGATTCTGATGGAGAATTAGATGCAAACATTGAAGGAAATAAATTAGATATCTCTGTCCCGTCAATCTGCTTCATCGACATGTATACTTTAAAGGTAGAGTGAAGTCTTCCTTTGGACCGTATTTGTTTTTCAATTTTCCTGTCTAAGTTAATACTGGCATCATTCAGTGAGGAACTGTAAGGCTGACCATCTAGTTTGTTTGTTTGCTGCTTTGCCAAGTTTTGGTTGTCTTAGCACCTTTTAACCAATAACTAGACATCCCTTTTTCTTCGCTGCTTGATAATAGGACCCATTTCCCACCATGCTTCGCATATATATATATATATATATAAATATGAACTAGAAGCTGATGTTTTGGTTTTCAGGTGTTTCACATTATGAAGCTTGGAGAGGGTCAAGATGTTATGGCTCTGGCCCTGAACAAGGATAACACTAACCTCTTGTTATCGACAGCTGATAGGCAGTTGATAATCTTCACAGATCCTGCAGTAAGTTGAATACTCTCTCTGTGTTCGGAGTGTTTTGCTGACTTTTGGGTTCTATTTCTGATTTTCACCCTTATCTTCTTCCTTCTTTAAATATCTCCAAGTGAGTAGATAGATGAAATGTTAGTGCAATTGATGTCACTCTTTAAGCCCTCACACGTTTGATTCCGTGTCAAGTTGCATTTTGTGGAATTTAATGGGCCATGGTTTCTCTTTGATAATTATGTATTAACAGATCTTTGTGGAATAGCATTTCCATTTTGAATATTTTATTATGTAAAAGATGTGACCTTAACCATTGAACATACTGAATAGAATGATAATTTTTATCTACCATATCCTCACTTGTCTGTGTCACATTATCAACTCGTTCAGTTAAATTACTTCTCCTCCCTACCCCACGGGCCCCACTCCCACACAATGAAACGAAAGAAAGAGGCAAAACTATTGCCTAAGTTCCATTCCCTTAGAAGAAAATTTACACGATTACGTACTGGAAAATGACTGCTAAGAGAATCTCCCTGTTGAAGTGTCAAATGAGGTTCCATGGTGAGAATAAATGGGTACGTTACACCAATAATAAAATGCATATGAGGTAAAGCAACTTATGAACTTGAGGTTCCATGGTGAGAATAAATGGTAAAGAGCCATTAACCACCAAGTTTCGACGTGAAAATATCGGAGCTCATGGTCATGGAAAAAGTTTATCCTGATTAATATTTTTAAATAAATTGTATCTGTTCACTCTTAAAAAAGAAACTTAGAAAACATTACTCATTTCAAAAAAAAAAAAAAAAGAAACTTAGAAATTGAGTACCAATTTGTTACCATCGGCTTATATCATCAGATGGGGCAAAAAAAAAGAAACTTAGAAAACATTACTCATTTCAAAAAAAAAAAAAAAAGAAACTTAGAAATTGAGTACCAATTTGTTACCATCATGACTGCTGGAACATGCATGCTAATTTAGTTGTTTGATATGAGAACTACAATAAAACAGACATATGAGATAACAAATGGATTTCTATAAGTACACATTTTTTATCTACTGATTTGTTATTGTGTTTAGGTATTTTAAAGAAAGGTGTTTGTTTCATATATATGTCATATCTTAATCGACTGAGAAATTACTCTGCGTTTCTTTTCTGAGAAGCTAATAGCCTAGACCTACTTTACAAATATTATACTCTTGTTACTTTTAAACCAGTACCGATGATCATAATTTGATGCCCGCCAATCTGATTACTGAGGTTTTCTGTTCAGTAGTTATGCAATGTAATTTTGCTGGGTAGCTAAATCCTAATGTACTTGATAAAACCAATATAGTAATTACTGCTGCTACCTCTGTGCCATGGGATGATTTATTCAGTCACATAGTTTGGGCTCCTAGAATGTGGCACAATTGGGGCTTTCCATGGCTTATAAACATCTTAGTGTTGACTCTTCATCCATATCCTTGTGCAGTTGAGCTTGAAGGTAGTAGATCAAATGCTTAAGCTGGGCTGGGAAGGTGATGGACTTAGCCCTCTTATAAAGTGAAGGGTATATTGGACTTTCATTCACTAAAGTTTCTCCTGATGAAAAGTCCATCCATATCTTACAAGATGAAAGGTGCTGCTACGGGTCATACAATTTGAATTCATAACTGACACGCGAAAGCTCCATCTCTTGACTGTATCATAATCACTGTGTGACGTTTCAACATTTCGACATGTAACATGAGTGTACTGTATTAGGTTATCCACAAGGCTGTCCAGTAGTTTTTTACTGTGTTCAGCTTTTTATTTTTTATTGTTTGAAAATCGATATAGCTGTACATGCTGTCCAATTGTTTGATGTTAGAGTATAGGAAATTTAGCCATATGATCTTTTTTTTCTTTACCCCTTTCTCAGTCAGTATATTGGGACTTAAAAAGTGTCACGGAATCACAGTCAAGATACTACCTTGTAAATGTTATCTTATAAGATATGTTTTTTCATCTTAATTTTGTTGCCTCTCAGTTCCTCCATTTTTTCTTTTTCCATTTCTTTTCTTATTTTGGCACTGAGACATAGTTGAGACACGTGTCACACTGTTTGTAAATATATGTGCATGTTGATCTTGGGACTGACACAGTCTTTTGTTTATTGTCTTCAAAGCAAATTAATGCCCATAACTTGAAGAACAAAAATAACTACCTAAGTTTCACATGTATTAAACAAAGAACTGTATTATCTACATCATCATTCACCGGAAGGTTTCTAATTTATGTGAAATTTCTTGTACATTGAAGCAGTTGGCATCTGCACCACTTGCTTAATTAACAACTAGGTATCGATTTGTTGTGTCCTTTTAACTGATCATTAGCTGATAACATGACATTTTTTTTTCTCAAATGGATAGAATAAAGTTGCTTGTTTTGTCACTTGTCACAAAAATGAGACTAACCAAAGGAGGGATAAAATAATAAAGATTTTATTGAACAGCTAAGATCCATAGCGATTTCAGTTATAGGTCTCCATTCTTATCATATTTGTATAGAATATATTTTTCCAGTGGAAAACTCAAACTGCTTGTCGTGGAAATAGAGGGAGGAGGGTAAAACAAGACAAATGTGTAAAAATGACACCTTTTGGACTGGTCAATGTTATTTGATAGACTTATTACATTCTGGAAGAAAAGGACTGGCACTGTCATATCTGTTCTTTGGCATACAGAACTCACCAAGGACATCCTATGGCACTCATTAATTGCCCTATCTGTGAAAGACACGAACAGGCAGTCCCCCATCGATGTGAAGATTAAGCATTGTCCGGTAGTTGACAGTCTTCTTGTCATCACTCAGCTTGAAATCAAAGTACCGAAACAACACAGCAGAAAAAATCTTCATCTGCCTGTAAGCAAATTCCTTCCCCAAGCAGATCCGCGGGCCTGCCTGTTTTATAAACAGAATGAATGACTTAACTAGTTAATGTTACAGTACAAATGCACTAAGAAAGTTGATGGTAGGCATTTTATCTTCGATTATTTGACAGATGATGGTAAATCTGATAATGAGCTTTGACCAACCTGGAAAGCTGTAAATTTGGAGGGGCTCTCTTGCTTGAAGAAACCACCCCCATCAAGCCATCTCTCTGGTTTATATTCTTCTGCATCATCACCCCATAAAAATTTCATTCTTCCCATTGCATATGGTTGGTAAGACACCATGTCCCCTTTGTTCACGCTGAATCCATCTGGTAAGGTGTCATTGGAAAAGCATATTTTTCCGTCCTGCAGTAAGAGTAAAACAAAAATAAAAACTTTAACACATGCATCTACTTGGCTGCTGATGTATGATAAAAGTTGTTTATTACCACTGGAACTGCAGGATAGAGCCTAAGAGTCTCTGTCAATGCTGCATGTAGATATTGCATCTTTTCAAGTGCTTCTTCACTCACATTAGCAGCAAAATCCTTTATGTTTGTTGCATCTTCTTTCTCAGCTGTTGCTTCTTTAATCTCTTGTGCTACTTTCTCCTGTACATGAGGGTACTTGCATAGCACATATATGAACCAAGAAAGGGTGGTTGCCGTTGTGTCTTTGCCAGCTATTGTGAAGCTCAATATTATATCACGCAAAAACTTTGGATCTGTTCCAGTTTTTTGCAGAAACCTTGACAAAATGTCTTCCTTCTTCCACTGTAATTGGGAAAAGATTATATTATCTTGGCACCTATGGACATTAATAGAAGTAGAAGCTATAAGGAGATTCACCTACAGAAAAATCAGCTTCTGATTTACTCATCTGTTCAGTTTTTCTGTGGATCAGCTTATAAACAAACTCATCAATAGTTTTTATACTGTCCCTTAGCTTGGCTTCTGATCCGATATTGAGAGCTCTTTTAATCTTCCATAAGACATCAACATATCTCCGAAGTGTCATTTCACTTGCATTGTCAAATGCATCACTAAACTTTTTGCCTTCTTCATTTGAACCACACATGCTGTCTAACTCAACTCCAAACGCAACTCTGAATATAGAATCTAGAGTTGCTTTCATGAATAGATCCTGCATTTATGAAACTATGTCTACTTGTCTAGTGAAAACAAAAAAAGGTGGTTCAATTAAATGGAGTTATGGAAATTTACTTGAATATCCACTGTATTTTTAGAAATGGCTGCTTCGGACAATATATGAGCAAGCTTCGCCACATTTTTTCTAAAGACCACACTGCTGAAATCCCTCAAGACCCTCGTGGAGAATTCATGGCTCGACAGTTTCCTCTGTTCTCGCCACTTATCACCGTCCACTGTGAAAATCCCATCTCCCAGCAGGTCCTTTAGATTGCTGTAATGATACCATCCCTGTCGATTATACAAAAATACTCAAGTCACAACCCTATAAAAAATCATTCTACCATTTGTTTATAGTACACTAGTTGATTCATATATAGGTGACTGCAACTAATTTGAAAATTGAGGCCAGTTGACCTTGTAGTCAGATATGAAAGACAACTCCAAATATTTCGAATTTAGACAAGACTACGACAGCCAAGAGCTAAAATAGACAGATCTGATTCACACTACTTGTTTGAATTATTTCATGTACAAGAAACTACGTGTTTATCATTTCATTATGAGTGTTTCTCCTCAAATTCAAAGGGGCATAGTCATGAGTGCAAAAGTTACTAAATCATTAGGTTTTCACTATCTAATCAACACGAACATAAATAAATAAAACTGTGTACCTTGCCATAGTTTTCAAAGTTCGTTTTGAGAAAGTACTCGACGTTAAGAGGATCAGAAGTATAAATCTCATTCCTGAAAGGGCTAATCAATCTGTAAGTCTTGTACTTGGCAGCAAGATCTGTCATGTAGTGATGCAACCTGTGGAAGTTGATAAGCTGATTGAAAATGGTGCCACCAATTGGATGGTATCTTTTTTTTCCATGTAGTTTTTGCGTCAGAAGATGAAGTAGGAATCCACAAAAGAGAAGTGAGAGAATTGTGGCTGTTATGGAGATAATGGAGCTTTGAAGAATATCCATGAAAATCACTAATGAGTCCTTGCGCAGAGCTAGTTTGACTTATATTGCTCTCTCTGTAATACTCGTCCGGGAAAGATGTCACTTGTCCCAGACGCCATTTGTCCCTAGACCCCACTTGTCCCAGACTCCACTTGTGAAATTGCACTGGATATGTTGTTGCAGGGTGTTTAGATAAGTTAATCAATCATCGTCATATCATTATATTAATACTGTATTTACACTAGGTCTGTGTTCACGTCCAGGGAGAAAACATAGGCGGAAAGTGTTTTTATGTATGTTCGTGTAGGATTAGGAAAATCCTACGATGGATAGTTGTTTATATATAGACGTAGGTCAGAGTTTGGGCCTAGTTATATTTTGTGTTGTTTTTTTCAATTGAGGATATTTAATTTTTTTTTCTTTTAAAAAAGGTCCGTGTTCACATATGAGTCACCTTAATTTAAAAAAGGCTAGTGTTCATGTATGAATCACCTCAATTTAAAAATTATATATAATAATATCTATTACTAAATAAATACAATATTCATGTAAATAAAATTAAATAAATATTACTTCCTTTGTCTCATTTTATATGGTATCCTTTGACTTGACACTGTGTTTAAGGAAAAAAAGTACATTAAGACTTTTGAAACTTATGGTTTAAAATCATTATAAGATATTTGTGTGATTGAAAATCATTTCATTAAAGGTAAAAAAGAAAATTTTAAGGTTAAATTGTTTTCAATTAGAGTAAGGTGATATTTTTTTAGGACGGACGAAAAAGGAAAGAGTGTCATATAAAATGGGATAGAGAGAGTATTAGTTTGATGCAATAGTTTAATCTATTGTAATAGAGAAAATCAATTCAATTGCTTATAATATAGATATGTTAATAATTTTTTAATACATAAAAAGTAATAATTTACAGTTGAATAGTTAGAAGTTAAATAATTAATTGACTAAAATTTAATGTAATAAAAGATTTCTAAATATAGTAGAAGTAGTTTAATGTTTCCAACATAATTTTACTAATTTTTTTAAAAAAATTTGATGTAACAAACAAGGGCGGAGCCAGCATACAGTGAGGGGTTCATTC
>DF358857.1:0-12673 GCA_000787875.1 Solanum virginianum | reverse complement strand
GGAGCCAGCATACAGTGAGGGGTTCATTCGAATCTCCTTCGGCAAAAAAGTATATTATTTAGACAAGGTTAAAATAATTTTTTTACGTATATATAATAGATATCGAACCCTCTTAGGCTAGTTTATGTGTTTATCTCTTCAAATTTTGAACCCCCTTAATTAAAACTCTGGCTCCACTGATGACAAATTAAAAGATTTCTAAATATAGAAGAAATAATTTAATGTTTCCAATATAATTTTACTGAATTATTTTCTTTTAAATTTGTTATATTGCATACTTTTATTAACAAAATATTTGATAATAAATTTTTTTATTAATTATTTACATATAATAGTCTTGTAGCAAAAAATGAATTGTAAATATAAAGAAATTCTAATCTAAAAGTGAATATTAAAACTAAAAAAATAAAGATTAAACAATAAATTAAGAAAAATAGTGAAAAATGATTTTGTCTAAATAAGATTATTTCAATAAAGGACAAAAAGTTCAAATAACATTTTTAAGATCTTCATACTTTTAATATATATATATATATATAGGGATGTTCGCAGGCTCCCCTCTTTTGATAAAAGAGAAAAAACTGTAACCAATTTTAAAGTTGTGCGCCACCAAATTTTGGCAGCCAACTTGAAGTTGTGTGCTGTCAAATTTGACAATTTTGGCGGCCCTTTAGTAATTCTTGCATGTGGGCCCTCTATTTGGAGGGACCCACTTAACACAAGTCTCCATATATTAGTATAAATATCTTATGTCCTTTTCTTCCATTGATTTGTCATTTGCATCTTAATTTCATCATTTCTATTAAAGTTTTATTAGGGTGTTTATGGGCATTGACGGATTCAAAATTTTAATTTAGGGGGTTCAAAATATAAAATTATAAATGTGCAAATAAATCAACAAAATAAAATTTTTAAATGAAGTAGTAATACATAGTCTAATCTTATTTCATCACTTTTTTTGAAAAAAAAATTAAAGTGAATATTGGGTTGGATTCTCCAAATTAAAATTAAATGAAAAAAGTTCGAAATATAAAAGTATAAATGTGCAAATAAATTAACAAAATACAATTATATTTTCAAAGGATACTGTAATACATTGTCTGCGATGGTTTGGGCATGTACAGAGAAGGAGTATCGATACTCCTGTTAGGAGGTGCGAAAGGTTGGTTGTAGGAGCTACACAGAGAGGTAGACCGAAGAAGTACTGGGGGAGGTGATTAGACATGATATGACTGAACTTAACCTCACTGAGGACATGACCCTAGATAGGAAGAAGTAGGGGTCGCGAATTAGAGTAGTAGGCTAATTGGTAGGGTTAGGTGGATGCATGACCTTGGGATATAGTAGACATAGGGGAGGATTATATATATATATATCATGTGTTCTCATTATCTATAGTATATGTGCTAGTTTTTTCATATTTACATACTGCCATGTGTTATTCATTATTAGTCGCTCTTTCTTTTTCCTTCCCTTTTCTTTTTGTCATATCTAGTCCTTTCTGCTTATGGGTTTTGAGACGAGGTTTCCCAGGAAACAACCTCTCTACTTCTATGAGGTAGTGGTAAGGTCTGCGAACATTCTACCCTCCTCAGACCCCACTTGTGAAATTTACTGGGTATGTTGTTGTTGTTGTTTCATCACTTTTTTCGAAAAATGATAAAATAAAATATTGGGTTAGATTCTCCAAAATCGAAATTAAATGAAAAGGAATAATTAAGAGAAGCCTAAAAAAAATTCTTTAAGAGGGATTTGAACCCTGACCACGAGAATTCATTTAAAAGGAGACTTACCACCATCCTAATCTTTGCTTATTGTTTAGGAGGTTCAAATTTATTATATATGCAAAAATATAAAAAATTTATTGTAATTTTTTGCCCCCTCTCCCCTCCCTAGGTCCGCCCCTACTTATGGGTAATTATTATTTTTACGATATAATCTACTCAAGCTCTCCTTCTTCTCCATCATCTCCAGTTTCATGTACTTTATTAAGCATAACAATTGATAACTTATTATTCTTTCATATTTCTATATTGTGGTGGTTATTCTAATATTTTTCATACACGTAAGCTCCATCTCTTGACTGTATCATAATCACTGTGTGACGTTTCAACATTTCGACATGTAACATGAGTGTACTGTATTAGGTAATCCACAAGGCTGTCCAGTAGTTTTTCACTGTGTTCAGTATTTTTATTTTTTATTGTTTGGAAATCGATATAGTTGTACATGCTGTCCAATCGTCAGATGTTAGAGTAAGGTGACACTATTTTTGGGACGGACCAAAAACTAAAGGGTGTCACATAAAATGAGACAGATAGTGTATGTTTTTCATCTTTATTTAGTTGCTTCTCTCAGTTACTTTTTTTATTTTGGCATTGAGACCTAGTTGAGACACACACACAATGTGTGTAAATATATGTGTATGTATAATTTTCCAATGAACCTGAGTTGTTATATTGAATCCTGCTGGTCATTTGGGCTGACAAGGTTGTTACGTTCAAGCAGTTGGCATCTGAACCTCTTACAGCTTGATGAAGTTTCTAATAAGCCCACAATTAACAACTAGGTATCAATTTTTTGTGTCCTTTTAACTGACGATTAGCTGACAACATGACATTTTTTTCTCAATGTTTGTCACTTGTCACAAAATGAGGTTAGCCAAAGGGATAAAATGATGATGATTTTATCGAACAGTTAAGATCCATAGCAATTTCAATTATAGGTTTCCATTCTTATCATATTTGTATAGTACTCCCTCCATCCCATTTTACGTAACACTCTTTGACTTGGAGGGAAAAAAGTAAGACTTTTTAAGCTTGTGGTCTAAAATCATTCTTTAATATTTGTGTGTTTGAGAATAATTTTATTACGGATAAAAGGAGAATTTGAAAGTTAAATTGTTTCCAATTGAAGTAAGAAGTTATTTTTTTGGGATTAACCAAAAAGAAAAGGGTGCCACATAAAATGGGATAGATTACTTTTCTGGTGGAAAACTCAAACTACTTGTCATGAAAACATAGGGAGGAGGGTAAAACAAGCAAAATTGAACAATGGCACCTTTTGATCTGGTTAATGTTATTTGATAGACTTACTACATTCAGAAAGAAGACGACTGGCACTGTCATATTTGCTATCTTTGAAATACATAACTCACCAAGGTCACCCTATCATATATATGGTTCTCATTAATTGCCCTATCTGTGAAAGACATGAACAGGCAGTCCCCCATCGATTTGAAGATTAAGCATTGTCCGGTAGTTGACAGTCTTCTTGTCATCACTCAACTTGAAAACAAAGTATCGTAACAACACAGCAGAAAAAATCTTCATCTGCCTGTAAGCAAATTCCTTCCCCAAGCAGATCCGCGGGCCTGCCTGTTTTATAAACAGAATGAATGACTTAACTAGTTAATGTTACAGTACAAATGCACTAAGAAAGTTGATGGTAGGCATTTTATCTTCGATTATTTGACAGATTCTAGTTAATGTTACAGTACAAAGGCACTAAGAAAGTTGATGGTAGGCATTTCATCTTTGAATATTTGACAGATGATAGTAAATCTGATAATGAGCTTTAACCCACCTGGAAAGCTGTAAATTTGAATGGGCTCTCTTGCTTGAAGAAACCCTCCCCATCAAGCCATCTCTCTGGTTTATACTCTTCAGCATCATCACCCCATAAAAATTTCATTCTTCCCATTGCATATGGAAGGTAACACACCATGTCCCCTTTGTTCACGCTGAATCCATCTGGTAAGGTATCATCCGAAAAGCATATTTTCCCATCCTGCAGTAAGAGGAAAACAAAAATAATAACTTTAACACATGCATTTACTTCGCCGCTGATGTATGATAAACGTTGTTGATTACCACTAGAGTTGCAGGATAGAGCCTAAGAGTCTCTGTCAATGCTGCATGTAGATATTGCATCTTTTCAAGTGCTTCTTCACTCACATTAGCAGCAAAATCCTTTATGTTTGTTGCATCTTCTTTCTCAGCTGTTGCTTCTTTAATCTCTTGTGCTACTTTCTCCTGTACATGAGGGTACTTGCATAGCACATATATGAACCAAGAAAGGGTGGTTGCCGTTGTGTCTTTGCCAGCTATTATGAAGCTCAATATGTTGAGTGCAAACCCCATCCCACATCGAAGAATGAGGAAAAATGGAGCAATATATAAGTGCTCACCTAATCCCATTAGTATGAGGCCTTTTGGGAGGTACCCAAAAACAAATCCGTGAGGACTTGGCCCACAGCGGACAATATCATACTAATGTGGGGTTGGGGTGTGTGCACGCGCGGTCCCAACAAGTGGTATCAGAGCCCAGGTTCGTAGGGCAGATGTGATGGACCGACGTGTGCGGGCCCACGAGATTATGTGGTCTTGGTTTGAGGGGAGGATTGTTGAGTGCAAACCCCATCCCACTTTGAGGGGAGGATTGTTCCTTTTGGGAGATGCCCAAAAACAAATCCGTGAGAACTTGGCCCACAGCGGACAATATCATACTAATGTGGGGTTGGGGTGTGTGCACGCGTTGTCCCAACACAATATTATATCACGCAAAAACTTTGGATCTGTTCCAGTTTTTTGCAGAAACCTTGACAAAATGTCTTCTTTCTTCCACTGTAATTGGAAAAATATTATATTATCGTAGCACCTACGGCATTAATAGAAGAAAAAGCTATAAGGAGATTCACCTACTGATAAATCAGCTTCTGGTCTACTCATCTGTTCAGTTTTTCTGTGGATCAGCTTATAAACAAACTCATCGATAGTTCTTATATTGTCCCTCAACTTGGCTTCTGTTCCGATATTGAGAGCTCTTTTAATCTTCCAGGAGACATCAACATATCTCCAAAGTGTCATTTCACTTGCGATGTCAAATGCATGACTAAACTTTTTGCCTTCTTCATTTGAACCACACATGCTGTCTAGCTCAACTCCAAAGCCAACTCTGAATATAGAATCTAGAGTTGCTTTCATGAATAGATCCTGCATTCATGACACTACGTATACTTGTCCGGTAAAAACAATAAAAGGTAGTTCCATTAAGTCTGTGTCATGGAAACTTACTTGAATGTCCACTGTCTTTTTGGAATAGGCTGCTTCGGACAATATATGGGCAAGCTTCACCACGCTTTTTCTAAAGACCACACTGCTGAAATCCCTCAAGACCCTCGTGGAGAATTCATGGCTTGACAGTTTCCTCTGTTCTCGCCACTGCTCACCATCCACTGTGAAAATCCCATCTCCTAGCAGGTCCTTTAGATTGCTGTAATCATTCCATCCCTGTTGATTATACAAAAATACTCAAGTCACAACCCGAGTATCATATTCTACCATTTGTTTATAGTACAAAAGTTGATTCATATATAGTTGACTGCAACTAATTTGAAAACTGAGGCTAGTTATTAACCTTGTAGCCAGATGTGAAAGCCAACTAATTTTCTATTTCCAAACTCTAAATACTTCGAATTTATTTTCAATACGAACATAAATAAATAAACTGTGTACCTTGCCATAGTTGTCAAAGTTCGTTTTGAGAATGTACTCGACGTTAGCGGGATCAGAAGTATAAATCTCATTCCTGAAAGGGCTAAGCAATCTGTAAGTCTTGTACTTGGCAGCAAGATCAGTCATGTAATCATGCATCCTGTGGAAGTTGATAAACTGATTGAAAATGGTGCCACCAATTGGATGGTATCTTTTTTTCCCATGTAGTTTTTGGGTCAGAAGATGAAGTATGAATCCACAAAAGACAAGTGACAGAATTGTGGCTGTTATGGAGATAATGGAGCTTTCAAGAATATCCATCAAAATCACTAATCACCTATATCAAAAGCACAAGATTTTAAAAATAAAATTAGATTACCAAAATGTCTTCCATCAAAAATCAATCACCAGGAAATCAATATCAAAATGCATTGAAATTAATTTTTCATTATTAGTATTTTTTTTTATTTCAATTCTCAAAATTGATATGATTAATCTTACCACCATTTAATAAATAATAAAGTGAATTGTAAAGATTTACGAAAAAGCGTATGCAAACTGTTTTGAGAATTTGGAAAAACCCAGTCAATATGACATTGAATTACCTGTGAAAACATATATATAAGTTAATAATTATTTGTTGCATAATTGAGTTTTAAACATCAGTATTTTGTCTAATTTATTTTTTTAAAGTTGGTTTCATCTTTCACTGAAGAATGTAACCGTCATGTCAACTTTTAAGACGTTCATTTAATATTTGTTCTTTTCATCTTTTTATAATAATTATAAATACATGTAAATCACGTTTCTTTATTCTTTTAATTTAATTTTCAATAGTCTTGATAACAATAAGAAAAAATTCAGTGAGTCTCCATATATTAGTTTAAAGACAAATACATACTCAAATATCTACAAGTCTATACATATTTTAAAAGTATTCACCTCTTAATATTAACTATTATAAGAAAAATAAAAACTAATCCTTACATTGCCTTTCTGATTGAGTTCGTAGATACAATTTTTCATTGATTAGTCGATAATTATAATGAATACTATCATGATCAACCCAATGCAATTAGAAGTCATGCAAATCTTGCGTTTAATCAAACATATGAACATTTAAAAAGAAATTAAAGCAAAAACAAAGAGAGATGATTGTATTATGCTCCTTATAGAGCATAAAAAGGAAAATATGATATAGCATATGAAAAATTTTAGAATAACAATCGAAACACAGAAATATGAAATAATAATAAGCTACCTATTCTTATGTTTTATTAATTACATGAAATTGAAGATGATAAAGAAGGAGAGACTATGAAGATTATATCATAAAAATATAATAATCCATAAGCACCCAAAAAATAACTTTAATAAAAACAATGAAATTGAGTTGCAAATGATAAATCAGTAGAAGAAAAGAAGGAAACATAAGATATTTATACTAATATAAAACCTTAAAAAATAGATAAACATATCTTCTGAAATCAACTATTTTTATCGAAAAAATAAAATAACAACAAATCTTTTGTTTCCATTTGACACATCCAGATAAAATCTACACACAGCCAGATGAAATCTAAGACTAAATAGAAAGAACATAATAGATTGCTGAGATTTTTCAAGCACCCAACAAATTGAACATTAACAACAAACCCAAATGGCAAAAATAACAAAATACCATTATTGGGCAATCAAAAGAAAAGCCCCATTGCAAAATACCCAACATTGAATTCATTGGCGAAGGAAATACCTGCAAAAATCTCAAAAACCTCGTTGATAGCTACACCGAAGGGGAATACAGTTTATTGTTAGATTTTCCACTGGATTTATACTGTATTTGCCTTAAGAATTAAGAAAAGAGAGAAAGAGAAGGCAGGAAGAGATATATAAAGAGAACGCAAGTTTATTGTTAGATTTTCTTGTGGATTTATACTATGTTTGCCTTAACATTTAAGAAAAGAGAGAGAGAAGGCAGGAAGAGATATATACAAAGAGAACGCACGGAAGACACACGTATAGGGTAAAAGCCTTAACAATTAAGAAAAGAGAGAGAGAAGGCAGGAAGAGATATATATAAAGAGAATGCAAGGAAGAGACACGTATAGGATATAAACCTTAACAATTAAGAAAAGAGAGAGAAGGCAGGAAGAGATATATATAAAGAGAACGCAAGAAAGAGACACGTATAGGATAAAAGCGACACGTATACAACAACGCTGACAGGTTGAATTATATAATCAATCCAGCAACACCTTTGAACATTAAAAAGTCCAATATGCCCTTGCAAGCAGGCAATATAGAAGTGCTGCCTTCGACATAGCAGCTTGATGTCAATTTGATTATTCTTAGGGGCAATTTAGTCAATTAAAATTATATTTTTTGCTGATATAGAAGTGCTGGCTTATATCAATCCTTCACGTCTATTAGATTTTTGATAATCGAGGAATTTTAAAACCATTTACATATAGGAAATTATAATTCTGATTTCAGTCAGTACTTATTAGGTCCCATTTCCAGAAGGCAAAGACAGTTTAATTTGTACGACTAATATTATAATAATAATAATAATAATAATGATAATAATAATAATATAATAATAATAATAATAATAAATAATAATAATAATAATAATAATAATAATAATAATAATAATAATAATAATAATAATAATAATAATAATAATAATATATTAACTTATAATTTAAAACAATTTAAATTTGTTGTAACTTCCCCGCCCACAACTATATTAACTTCTCCGCACAATTCAATTCAATTTGATGATGGGATATCAGTGTTATTATTTGCCCTATTTCATTTTTCTTCTTCTTGGGATTGTTTATTGTGTGGATGGGATTTTAATAAGAAGATACATTTTGTGTTAAAGGTGGGGTTGATCACCCAGGTAATGCAGTGGATGTTGTCGTAGCGTGGTCACTTTAGTCTGCTAAACTGCAACATTTGCCCTCAACACATACATCACCGTACACGCCTTACTTCATAATATGTTGATTTTTACAATATAAATACTATTTATATTTATCTTTGAATCTATCTTTGACAGTAGTAGCTATCAAAATCTACCATGTGTATGTTCACCGCTGCGTCAAAGCAGAACAATGTAGATAGAAGATTTTAAGTTAAACATAACATATTGTCTTTAGCTTACAAATTGTGATATTAATCAATAAGCAAGATTTCTTTGTTACACATCTTTTATGTAGAACACTCCTACCACAATGGGGAGTAAACTGCCTCATGGCCATCAAATGCTGACCCATCAGCCTCTTCTCTGGAATGGAGTCAATATCAGTATCGTTCCTAGATTTAAGGTATACTCTTCATCAGATTTGATTAAACTATTTTGAATCAATGATTTGTTGGAGCCAGGTTCATTTTGCTTAATTTTTATACCAGTTTAATCGTGAAATCATTAAGACATATTAGATTCTTATTTGAACTCCAACAAAATACAAAATGTTCTCCATTTTCAGGTTTGCTAGAGATTATGTTGTTGGATGCATCATTGAAATGCACGTAGTGTTTTGATTCTACTCTTCCGATGTTGCTATCGGTGTTCCATCTTATCCTTTTGATCACTTTCTCCTGAATTTCCACATTGAATTTTTGGTAGTCAATATTTGTTTTACTTTTCTATGCTAAAATTTTAAATTTTATATATATAGCTACATGGAAATGATGATTTTGGTTAGCTTCTATTAATGTGTTATACTCTTAAGATTTGTTGTAAACAATCAAATTGTCACGTTAGAAATTTTCAGAGGAAGACAAAGCACAACAGGAAGTGATGAAGAGGAGTACAGTGAAGGAGCAATTGCATCTCATGAGGCTCATTCTTGATGAGAGAATCTACATTAAAGTCCGTTATAACCGAGAACTCCATGGCAAACTTCATGCTTATGATTAACATCTTAATATGATTTTTGGTGATATAGAAGAATAGTGATCACAATTGAGATTGATGAAATATATGAAGAGATAGTTCAGTGGATGAGTCGGAACATTCCTTTCATGTATGTTCATTGGGATGGTTTAGTCCTGGTGTCCCTTAGTCTCCGGACTACTTGATCAGGCGAGGCGTGTAGTCGTGTATCCAAATTGCAAGCATGCTACCTTTAGTTTAAGGTGCTGCATAATTCACTCATTAGACTATTGTTGGGTGAAGGGTAGTCTGTGCGTGATTCTATGTAGGTTATCTGATTTTCAAAGAAAAATATTAGTACTAAATTTAAAATCCTTGCACCTTTTCTAGCATTTGATATTTGTAACCTGTGCTTCATGTGTTTACCTAATTAGAAAAGATCTTAAGTTTGTTGTGCTCTAGAAATGGTTCATTTAGTAATTTCCTAAAAATCGAAACTTTTCAAATAGACAGCAACCAGATGACTTTCTTGTGCATCTTCTTCAAATTTGTATTGATATGCTTTCAGTGTTTGAAATTTGTAGGTTTGTATGTCAAGTATATGGTTAGAGAAGGTGGTGACAAGGAGGTTCTGTATAATTCATTTAGCTTCCATATCGTAAGAATTTTATTAAATATACACAAATGAATCTTGCATCATCTTGCCCATGATTTGGAGATTTCCATTGTTTGATGAAGTATCACTGACTTACTTCTATTGATTAAATGTAAGCCACATATTAAAATTTCACCAACAAGTGATTTTGAAGGTCAAGACAATAAATGTGTAAGTGGTTATCTACATGTTTACTAAGTAAAAAATCTCACATAAGTTATTGCGCAACTAATTGCTAGGTTCTTTCTTCTTCTTCTTTTTTTTTTTTTCAAAGAGCTATTGTTTTTACTATTTTTTGTACACAATTATTTTTATTTTTTTTCTTTAGCACAATCCAAGCATTGCGCGGAACCTATACTAGTTATCACAAAACATTACTAGCTACTAGAAACGTTGTTCTACTAGAAATATTGACTAATACGTTACTATCAATAACGATTATATTAGTTTCGTAAAGTTTCAAAAAAATATACTATTATTGTAAATTGATTTAAATAATAGCTTATTTTGATTAAAAAAATTCGGTGTTAAGTCATGAATGAAATAAGTTACTTTATTACTGATTAGGCTTTTCATAAAGAATCAAATTAAAACATCAGAAAAGATTATCTGGGATGTCACGAAAATGGTGTACCTTGCCATAGTTGTCAAAGTTCGTTTTGAGAATATATTCAACGTTAGCCGGGACAGAAGTAAAAATGTTATTCCTGAAAGGGCTAATCAATTTGTAAGTCTTGAAAATGGTGCTGCCAATTGGATGATATCTCTTTTTTCCATGTAGTTTTTGGGTGAGAAGATGAAATATGAACACACAAAAGAAAAGTGATAGAATTATGGCTGTTATGGAGACGGAGCTCTGGAGAATATCCATGAAAACCACTAACGTATCCTTGTGTAAATTTGGCTTATAATGTATCATCTATATACTTCGTGGGAGTATACGGTGGTCCATCTAATTCTTAGATTATTTATCCATTCAGGACCATATCATAAAAACCAAAGAGTAATTTACAGTATCAATTTCTCACTCTTATTCACCTCTAAATTGCTCAAACTTTCAAAACTACAATGTGCTACAATTTGTTGAGGCACACCTCGCTCTTCTTCCTCCTCAGAGAAGGGTTTTTCCATGAAGCTGGCCAACTTCTTCACATAACCCAATGTGTCCTTCAAATCTTCGTACTTGAGGAAGAACACTCTCTCTGGTTTCTCAACACTTGCTTTCCAGTAACCCACTACGTGATCCCAGTAAGGTCCATAACTGGATATTCCTTGGCAAAAACCACTTAAATGCCTGATTGAGCGTAACTAGGGGTACTTCAGTAGTTTTAGCTTGGATCTTTTGGTAGAAATGCCACGAAGAAACAAATGTATCTTTGGATTCTCTACATATGTAAATAATCTTGCAATTATTATCTGATTCTAATATAGATTTCGGTAAGAGGGTGTAAGGAAGCTGTGTGGCTAATAATGGCAACTCCACATTGACAAATTCAGGAGTGGAGAGAAAAGCAGAATCCAAGAAGGGTATGCATTCATGGGGTCCCTTATTGAGAAAAGGGCTATTTGTAAAGTCATCATGTCTAGTCATTATGGAAAATGTTAAGGCTTTAAGCCAAGTGGTGCCCTTTTTTGGAGAACTGCAAAGGAAAATATCAGAGGGTTGAGCCTTGACGTTTTCTTGCATACATAGAGCTGATTCTAAGTAGTCTGAATGGTACCAAAAGCCTCCATATTGGCAATAATTAAGAATAGGATGGGAAGGCTATCGTTTGGGAAGGCTTGATATTAATTCTTTGTATTTTTTGAGCATTTCTTTGAAATTTTTCTGATCCATAATTCTCAGATAAGCGACTAGATTTGAAAGGCAAATTATAGGAACTCATTTCTTGGAAAGTGAGAAAATGATGATGATGATCAAAAATAGGAGCCAACTTCTCTATTGATATGGAGAGGAAAATTTTGGTAGCATATTGCAAGTAAGTCCTTTACTCATTCATGATTAATTGACCTACATGATCTGCTTAATAGCCTGTATGGCAGGAAAATGAAACAGCAAAGTCAATCCAATTTAAGAGGCTTTACAATTTTTTGATGTGAGTTAGGCAGCTGCTAAGTCCTCAAAAAGTATCCAATGTTTCTAACCCAAGTTTGTTCAAAATGTTTTATAGGGTATCATCTGCTTTACAGCCTGTTTGGCAGGAAATAAAACGGCAAAACCCCATCCAATTTATCATAATCGTTTAGTTACATGTTGGTTAAGTGAATTCTAACACACAAAAATAAAAACTCATTGGCTTATGAAATTACCTATCGAGCTAGTATAAATTAAAAGAGTTTTATAGAGTATGATATCCTTCCACTTGCTTTTCAAGAATTTTATCACTCAAAACCATAATAATATCAGTTGACTCCATTATGTGTATATATATCTGTTATTGATAAGACATGGAGAGAATAACTTGTCTATTATTCAAAGAGAACAATGATATAAATACATGGAGAGGACAAACTAGCTAAGGTAACTAAATAAGCTAACTATGGTAACTAATATTCAAATCCCTAATAATCAGCTATATTATCTATCAAATCTCTATACTATCTATGTACATTATTATACAGATTTTGTAACACTCCCCC